>VYZS01042836.1:0-36929 GCA_013400695.1 Neodrepanis coruscans | reverse complement strand
CCTCAGGTGCTTCCCGCCCTTTTCCTGCCCCTCAGGGGCTCCCCGCCTCAGTCCGTGACGGGCACCTGAGGGGAGAACTCGCCTCTTCTCCCGTCGGTGCGGGCTCAGCCCCCTCAGCAAGCAGGGTACCGGTAAGTAGCCGGAGTGCTACATCTTGCAGGTATATATGAGGAAAAGTGCTTTTGAGGGGGGAAATCTCCTCACCTCTTCTGTGCCAGAGCGCCTGAAGAGCAGCTCCCAAAGCCACCCCCGGGGCTCCCTCATCCCCTCACAGCCGAAGCTGCTGCCTTGTCCCTCAGCCGTCCCTCCCTGCTCGGGAATCGGGGCCCCTGCAGCCTCGAAGCTCCGCTTTTCCCCCACTTCTCCAAGAGATATCCTTATATTCAGCCCTCTTTTATCCCAAACACCACAAAAGGGAGCGCCCTCCCTCCCGAAGTGGAAGTTGGTTGAGCCGCCTCACAGCTCCCGGTGCAGTGTATGACTTACCGAATCTAACTGCAACGCTACCGGTAAAAAAACAAAATAAAATTCAAGTGTTTTCTGGAGTTTTATCTTGTTAACTAAACACATTTTAAAATTTTACTGGCTTGTTTGTTTCGGGCAGCTCAGAAGTAGCTTTTACATTCTCCCAGAACTCACTGCTTCTCCAGGCGGGAATCCAGGACTCGTGGGATGAATGCCCGAGGATATTGTAAGTGGAACAATGCCCGCTGGTTCAGCTACAGACCTTTCAATGCTCCGGGTAGATAAGCCTGTGGAAATAATGACGTTAAAATTCCATTTAAGAGAAAATGGTGCATAACGTGGGGTACATGCCAGGCATATGCAATACCCCAGTTTTCAAACACAGTCAATGAATAAGAAATGAATATGTGGGCTTAAAATATTAACATGTATGATATAAATGTTTGCCTTCAAGGAAATGTCTTTTTCATTTGGTGGTAAAGTATCTTGAATAGTGCGAGTGGAATTGTGTTCTATTGATACCACTTAATTCCATACTAATAACCTGGTGTATAAAAGTGCAGCAGTTTAGAAAAAAAAAACCCCAGTCTTTTCCAGGAGTGTGATTTGTACTTCTTTCTGTTGTGTGGAACAGATCCAGTGGTACCAGAGCCAGCAGTGTGTCATCCCAAGGCTCAGGTAGGTTTGCTCTCCAACTGCAGGACAGACGGCACAAGGAGCTGTTTTTCACAAGAGAGGTTCTCTGAAGTGTTGCACAGTGCAAAAAAAGGGCAACTGTACACGCAGACACAATTTAACTTACAATGCCTCATGTATCTTCACAGTTCCTAGAAACTAGAACTGTGTACTCAAGCAGAAACGATTCCTTTCAGAGCTGAAGAGTGTGCCAAGTGCTTTATGACTTCTAGGACACGTTAAGCATTGCTTGGCAGAGCGCCCTGCAGCTGGTGCTTCAGTCAGATGGCCTCGGAGAAAGGTAAGGCCTGTCAGGTGATAATTGCTTGGAGGATGCACCTATATTACAGTTTCCACGTGTGGCAACTCTCGTGTATAGCTTCTATGCATACCCTATTTATTTCTAGATGTGGAATTGTGCACTTACAAACAGTTTGTTTCTGTATTAAAAAAGTAAAACACACTTGGATCCTGGTGCATAAACATGAGCAAACAGAGGTGCTCCAATTCTCCACACCACATTATTTCCAAAAGCAGTTATTTAATTTTTGTGGTTCCTGCTGTCAAAGAAATCACCATTTGGCTTTTTTATACTTGGGTGGTTTTTGCTTGGATCTTCAGTTTGTTTTTACATTCAGCAGATGTTGTTACAATTAAGCCAAACAGCAGCAAGCATTTAATAACAGAAAGCAGAACAACTCTCCCTGATGTTCTTGTCACTCACCTTTCACATGACCCATCCTATGTGAAACTCAGCCCAAAAACACAAATTAACAAACCTCAAACTACAAGATGTTAAAGTGCAGCAGATTCCAAAGCAAGCCTTTTGGAGCTTAAACCTCAGGTAAGAATATAAAGAATATTTGAAAATCTAAATGTAAGTTTTTATATGCATTTAAATACTCCTGCAACCAGAGTCATTGCAGTTTAGCTGAAGGTGTCTTTAGATAAACTATGTCAGCTAACAGAAATCAAGTTTTGTAAGACTGGGTTCAGCAAGTGCAGTGTTATTTTAGCAAAGTGAGATGTAAATTGATCCAAGATTACTCTCAAATAAAAGGACTGGGCATAATGTAGTCTTTTAGCTGCACTCTAATCTGTGTGAGCCTTTAGGGCAGCTCTTTCATCAAAATAAAGACATTAACCCTGGGAAAGACTGAAGAAAGTACAGAGTCACTTCAGTAGAGTCCTGTGAGATCAGCATACTGTACTTGTGTCATTCATTTAGCTCTGCATTAGGGCTCATTTTTATACCTATTTTGTAACTCCAGTCTAAACAGTAACATTGTTTTAATAGAGGAAGGCTGATAATGATAGAACCATGTGAGATTAGTCATTTGAAGAATCAAAGTCTTCCACAGGATCTGACTGTTTAGGAAGAGTTTTGGGAACAGAATTTAGGTAAGATTTGTCACTATTCATCTTGTTAAGGAATGTTTATTTTCACTTTCAAATAAATTCAGAAGGATGGGTACAGATTTAGGGTCTCCTAAATACAGTCACTCCACTTGAAGGTTATTCAATTAAATTGAGCCCTTGAACCACTACCAGCAAAGACACTTGAGGAGTCTGGTCTAAAGCCATCTGTCTAAAGAAAGATTCCTAGAGACTCGAGTGTGTTTGGAATCAGGCTGTAAATCTCACATGCCTCAAGTTGGAAACTGTTCCCTGTGCTATTTGGCATAAGGCAGAGGTTTGGAATGTAATGCATCAGCTTTACAGAGAGCGTTTGAATGGTGCAGCATGAAAAACAATTCATACCCTGGTCACAGAGTGACACATGAGCACTGAGGTCTCAATTTGTGATTGTAGAGCAAGAAAAGTTCTCTCTGCTTCTAAGAATGAACAGTCAGTTCTGCAGTAGATTTTTTTTAAGTTACTGCTTGTGAACTAGTTGTTCCTAGTTCTCTAGAATATCTCCTAGTTCTGTGTAAGAACTGAATGCAGTCAGGAAAGTTGTTTTGGCAGATAGACAACCTCAGTCCGCCACAAAACCTTGTACTTTCCTATCACCAGTCTTAGTGTAATCAATACTTTAAAAGGTAAAAGCTTTTAAACAAATTAAACAAAACAATATTCTGTCATTTGGCTTAACCATGGCAAGGGCCTAATCAGTCATCCAGTTAGCTGCTTGAATCTGTAGCAATCCCTGTTCCTCTGGCAGCATCCATCTTTTTTTCCCTGAAGACTTTAAAGCATTAACTTAGTTTAACTGTGCATTTTAATGATTAAAAACAAAGGACAGACCTACATGGACTTGTGCAAAATGAGGTGCCTGGTGACCAAGGAATGAAGGACTGGGTTAAACATGGGGATAACTGGTGTTGCACCAGGAATTTATCAATATTGCCTTGGGCATGATCCCCCAGCTGATTCCTTCAGCAGTAGGTCCCTGAGCTGTGCACTGAGGGTGACTGTAGACTCTGTGTTCTTAGTTAAACCCTCCTGATACTGCCAGGGAACAAGTGGAGCACACTGGTGTCTGAAGTGATCTGAATAGTCTCATGTAGTTCATGGCAAACTGCAGGCTGCGTGCAAGGAGGCTGCCAGATCAGAACCCCTTCTGAAATCCTCTGGAGCAGTAAGGTGTGATAGATACAGACAGGGAACTGACCTTTTCCATAGGGATGGGAGCTACCAGAAGGTGTGGGGAAGACATTTCCATTGCTTTGGCTTGCAGTGAAGATCAGAAGCGTGTTTGTGAGGGTGTCACACTCCCATATTTCTCATTAGTGATGTTTCCAGTGCATTCAAAGCCACCTGTGAATTAAAAGTGGACATAAAGTACTTGTTTCAGGAACTGAACCTGCAAAAGCAGTCACTGCTGCCTCAGGGGATGGGTGTAAACTGAAAAGGGACAGGGGGTACTTTGTTGAATACTAGCAGCATAAGAAACCATTCTCATTGCTCTTGCTTTGTTCATAAGTGGACAGAAAGGCAATGGTGAAAATGAGAGACATAAGACCAAATCCTTTTCCACAAAAATATGAGGGGCAGAAGTCTCATAAAAGATGACTAACATTTATTTCAGTGAGGAAATATTCCTACCTTAGCCCTCAAAAAAACCCATAAAAGCCCCAAAACTAACTTGGACAAAACACTTTGATGTTCACTGACAGTTTTCAGGGGTTTTATGTTATCAAAGCACATTTCTGATTATAACAATACCTTTGGCTAGAATTCTGTGTATTGAAAAGTCTTTTTCTCTGTTCTCACATGCTTAAAACCAGGTTCAGGCTCAAAGTCTTAATTAAACTGGAGCTTAAAAGATACAAAAAGCATATAGAATTAGTCCCATCACATTATCTTGGGATGACATCTTATACTATCGGTATTGCATGATGTGTAAGCTAAGACTTCCACTTCCTGAGCCAAATTTAGACATAAACCCTGGGGTTCTCCTGTGGCTGCCAAGAGCGGATCCATCATTTCAGCAAGGCTGCAGAGGGATGTTCTCCTGAGGGATAAGGCCTTGTGTGCTTGAGCTGGGCCATGGCCAGTTGGGCAGGTGCCAGCAGGAGGAAGGAATTCCATATTGATAAACCAACTCCAGCCATGCATGGTTTTCAAGCCTTAGGCAAATCCCAGTGGGCATGTTTCCTGGGAGAGGGCTGCAGTCCTGAATACATTCTGCTGCTGAGCTCCATGTGTCTTAATGCAGAGCAAACAGACAGGCTTCACTAGGTTTGGCTTGCATTGCACTGCCAAGTGTAAAACAGAATCTATACCGAAGTTACTCATGCCATTAGGGGTAAAACAATTGTATTTAAATAGATTCTTTAATGCAAACAGACATTGCTTCCGGTAGACTCTCATACTCCCAGATTCAGAGCAACTTCTAATTGCATGATTCATATGTATCTCCTAGGAAAGCAAAAATGTTTGTGTAGATATCTGGAATACCTGTGGCATTGGCAAAGTTGGTTCACGCATTTTAACTTCTAGACATGAAACCACAGCTTAGAATCACTCTCAAGATGTCAGTCCAAAGGGCATTTATGGCACTTGGTGCAAACTCTCCTTCAGAACAAGGAGTCAAACCAGGCTCAATTTAACTTTTTAGAAGCCTATCCATGAATTTCTATAATGCATGGAATAGGGAAAGCTCTTAGCTAGAATTCATCATGCAGCAAACTATTATTTTTTATTCCAAACCATTTCAAAAACTCTTTATCACCAACTTACCTGCTGTGAAAGCTGAATAACTCCATGAGACAGACACAATCACTCTTCAGTTATTTTGCTTAGACAGGCACATAACCCCTGCAGGCAAATATGTAAAAGGTCAGAACATGCCTGCAAGGAGCACTGTCAGTCCTGGGATTGCAAGTTATTATACCTGACTTTGTCAGGGTCAGAACTGGCAGTAAATCATGTACAGGGCCAGTGCACTTGACTAAGCAGAGAAGGGGCAGAGAAGGCTTGAACACCATCTGAAACCATCTGGGAGATGCTCATTCTGCTGAGACTTTCGCCAGCAAGAGTGAAAAATGGTATTAATTTCAGGAGAGGGTGTGCAGTCTATGTGCACTAAAAGGGAATGGCTTGAAACTCAAACTTGTCTCCAAAAAAGCAGCCAGGTGATTGTAGTAGTTTGTGGTTACAGTCAGCATCAACTATACTCAGGCTGTACATGAAAGAATTGTCAGCCTGTTACTATTTTTCAGTCATATAATAACCAGCATACCTTTGTCTTCAGGACAGCTGAACAAAGCTTATCCAGCCAGATGCTGAAAGAAAAGACAAGGAGGAAAGGGAGTGAGAAGGCAGGTGTTTACTTAGGGCCAAGACATTCCTGTACTGATTAGGATTTAGATTTGGGGAGTGTTGGTGCCATACATTTAACCCAGTGCAGAGCATCAGCCATGGGTCAGTCTTCTCATAGCTTCTCTTGGAAAGAGATCTTAAACTTCCTCACAACCATCACATGTTACACTGATAAAGCCCAAGCACAGCCCTCAAGTATGCAGGACTTTAGTAGTGGTTCCTGAACTCTCTCCACAGGTGAGATTTTTATCTCTATTTTCTACCACATAGTACCTGCAATCACTATTTTCAATATATTTTGCAGAGAATAACTACCATACACTGCCCAAAGCAACAACTGGGAATAGATTAACAATATTTAGGAAACACCTGGCAAATATCACTGTTCAGCTTTCTCATTTCTGTTGATGTTTCTATTATGACTAAATAAGGCTCAGGAAACTTTTATTTTATCCATATTCCTTCAGTGTGGCAGGGTGACTGTGAAAGGCAGATTTGAACAAAAATGCAGACAGGATTGACAATGATTCCTAAAAAACCCAGTGTAAGCTTTTTGCATCCCATTCCTGCAGATATTAAGCAATGCCCCCCAACATTCATATTTAAGTCTATGTAGTAAAGAAATCTGTAAATCACTGACACCTTGTATTTCTTCTACACAACCCAGATAATAATCAGGACATACCTCTGACAGGCTCCCAACAGGAATCTCCATTCCCTCTCTCCATCCAGGAGCCAGAGGCACAGCAGAAGGAAGCCAGTGTTTAGATGAATGGCAATACCATATGGAAAGGAAAACAGTTGTGACCTGTTCAGCCACTTATGGTTGTTCTGACTGGGCACCAGCCTGAAACACCATTCACAGCATAACAAATGGATGCTGACAGGAAAGATCTTGGGAAAAGCTAAAGCTGCTCCAAGTGAAGTTCTCTCCCTGTCTAAAAGCAGGGTTGCATAGAAAAAGTAGTTAGAGTTGCCACTTTCAACAAAATAATGGGAAATGTTCATAACATTATAGTATAGTTCTCCTGTCTTTGAGAAACAAATATCCCAAGATGTGAAGCCAGTGAAAGGAAGGATTGTTTTTCACACAAAATTTATGGACACTGGGAAAGTTTTAAAAACCTCAAGTGAAAGAGCAACGAAGTTCTGCTTTGCCATTATGAGGGAGGCAAACATATCAAAGGCCTTTTCCATGCTCTAACATTCAGCACTGCACACCTAAAATCCATACTATCTTTTTCTTCAAATAACCATTGCTTCCAAGTCAATAGCCAGTACATAAATGACAAAACACTCCAGAATGCTGCTTGGAGCAGCAGGGCAGAAAATTACAGGGAAGGCACCAGGAGTCAAAACATGGAAAAATATCACTCCTGTTTCTTCCACATCCATTCCTAGTCAGAAGGACAGCACCCATATCTCCCTTCAGCCCCTGGGTAGCTGAAAAGACAGAATAGGGAAGTTTTAACATGCTATAGTTGTAATACCCAAACACCAGAAGCTCATATAAAAATCCCTCAGTCCTGAAGTTTTAAGTGCCAAATTTTGCAAAGACCAAGCCATAGCCTGACAGTGTATTACTTGACAGAAAACTTTTTAATTTTCATAATCCAAAAAAAGTCCTACTCCTTGAAATAAGTATCAGTAAAAGATCATCCAGTCATGGCAGTGATAGCAAACTCCCTATATCAGAACAGAATCCTCCTTATTTATAATTGGACACAGTTTAGGAAACACCAATAATAACCAGTGACAGCTTTGTTATGATCCCAAATTCTTGCTACAATAGGACAGTTGCTTCTACATATTTGAGGTATAAAATACAGCTTTAAAGTCACTATCAGTGGGAAAAAAAAAAGCAGTACATAGCTCAAACCTGGGCAGAGATTTATTTCTAGTCACCAACTAAGATCATGAAATGAAGGAAGAGGATAAGCTGAAAGCATCCCACCAGTGTGGATACTCATCTGTGAGGAGCCGGCTCTCAGCTGCCTGAGGTGAAGTCAGGAGTGAGGCTGAGCCTGACAATAGTGAATATTCATGTGTTCCACTAAAACAGTAGCTCCTCTTCACTGGCCCACCAAGTTACGTGTCTCTGAAAGGCCACACTTCTCAAACAATTTTGTCAACTTTCATGCCTGAAAAGCTACTTGATAGTATTTGAATTACTCTGCTACATACAGGGCAATTGCAACCTGTTTTCTCTAAAGGAAGGAGAATAAAAAATGGAAAGTCTTGCAGCAAAAACAGTCATCCAAACCCTGAAGATACAACAGCTCCCTTTTGCCTACATCTTAATCTCTAGTTTTCTCTAAGAACCTGCACTTTTACAGCCCGTTTTTCTTTACAAATCATCAGTTACTATGGAGACAGATGGAGACACAAGCAGCTACATGCTGCTTGTCTGACCACAAGGAGCAGGTGAGAGGGCTGCAGTAATGCTTACTCCAGATGAGATGTGTTGGACAACCTCTGAACACACCCTGGGAGCTGCAGGATCTCAGACTATTGCTTCACTGCAAGCATTTGATAGGCACTATACTGTGTGCTGTATGCTATGCAAGGGAATTAACTACATCAAATATCCTTAGAACAAGATACCACATACTGCAAGACTCCAAAAAAGCCCTTATTTTATCTGTGCTGTCCTTCAGTTGCTTGGGTGTGTTCTGTAGCTCTTTTGGGCCTTGCTGGATAGGAGAGCCAGTCCTGTGGGTGTAAGCACATGCAGCTGCTCAGCTGCAGTCCCAGCCGTGACTGGAAGCAGGGTGGTCACTGTGAGCTCAGCTGTGGTCTTGGGTCACTTGGAGCAGTCTGAGGAGTGCACCTGGTCTCTGCAGGACTTTCTGATCTCCTGATGGAAAAGAGAAAGGCTTTATATTAAGTCCAGTAGAAACTGAGCAGAGACCACAAACATTGATTACTACTTAAACCACTTAGCACAAGAGACAGCCATAGAATTATTTTTAACTAAACACTTGTAATGCAGCTTTTTTTATTCATATCTTTAATCCAGGAGAGCCTGGAAGAGCTGAGTGAATTCAGAGTACTTGCATAACTTTCAAGTAAATGAAAGAAGCAGGGGAAGCCCTGAAACCCACCACTTATAAAATTTAGTTCATTGCCTTCAAAAATTCAGTTTAGGGATAATCAGGCTTCATGGATTTCCCTGGATAGGGGACACAGACTAGGAATTATGCACAGACTGTGTTATATAGCTCCAACACAGCCTCACTGATTAATAGAAGGGGGTAACTTATTTCTCCCGTGGGAGAGTCAAATTAGAAGCAAGGCATTAATTAGGATATTATGCAATCTTTACAGATGCCTGCACTGCTTTATACAGTTTCCAAACTCCTGAATAAATGGAAAGCTTCAATATGTAAGAAAATAGAGAGGCTTGTATGTTCAAGCCTACTGTTTCTTTATCCAGTAGTCCTTGCTGACGTCTGGTTCAAGTAACCTTAAGGCTGTGTAATAGTTACAAGAGTTCATCTTAGAGAAGGTTATGGTAACTGAGTATTTTCCTGTTACCAGCTGCAAAATTTGAATCCCACTAATCTGTTACCTCAAAGCAGACCAGCAGCAGTGGCATGGAGCCATGTGGGAAAGGGGCTGAGGACAGGGTTTTGGTGTTTCCCTTGAAGATGAGGTACAGCAGTACTTACATGACAGCAGAGGACACAGAAACAAGAACACCAGCCAGCAGAAGGAACAGGAGAACACTCAGGATCGATGTAATGACAATCATGCCTCCACTCCTTGGACCAGACCAGGTATCAATTTGCAAGGGAATTTTAACTAGGAAAGCATGGAAAGAATGTTACTATCATCCATTTTTCACCAGGAACACTCCCACAAAACAAGCAAAAGCTGGTGATTTAAGAGAGTGATTATACCTGAAATCTTAGGTGATTTATGGGAAACAGGTTTAAGACTCAATGTCAGCATTTAAAGTTTATGAGCTCTGCTCAGCAGGTTTGCCAGGAGCACAAGTATCTGTATTCCTGAGAAATGTCAACAGCACCAGGTGCCATGATGTGCATCAAATCTGAAACTGCATATACAAGCTTTATCTATACTAAAAGAATCATTTTGAAGTACACAAAAGCAGAGAATTATTCTATATTTAAGCCTGCTACTCCAATATTGAAAGGCTGACAAACTGCTGAAACTTTAGGAAAGGCCTACTTGCTCCTAGAGCAGTAGTGTCCTAAGGCAAGCACAGCTACTCCAAAGACCCTGAGCAAAGCCAGACTTACCTCTTCTGGTTTTGATTGGATCAGACCAGAGAGTTTGGTCTTTCACAATACCTTCAGTGCTGTCTATCAGCACATACTTAAACCTGTGGGAGAAAACCATTAAATGAGTTATTGGTGATTTCAGCTCCCTCACTGGCATTTTTAAGCTACTGGATTCACTGGCCAGACTTCAGGTTTTGTCAAGGAGACAGTCAAAGGTAGCTGACTATTTCCAGAGACCTTACAAAGAACAGATAGAATGATTTCCTGGGATTAATTCTGTGTTTTGTCATGCACAGCCTGCACTTGGTTCTTGTAAGCCTTGGCAGATGAAAGCTTCCAACAACAGATTTTCCCAGCTTGCTGTTCCCTGTAGTAAAGAGCCTCATTATTTAGGACAGTGAGTGGTTCTGATTTCCTTATGAAGGCTGAAGATTTTGTCCAACAAGAGAGACCTTTGGCATTTTCCCTTCTAGAGGAGAGTATTGAAGAGACAAGCTTAACATCAGACTTGGCAAAGAAATTACATTTCCATTCCACAATTTTAGTAATGAAGAGACAAGACAGTCTTTGCAAATCTGAGTGTCCACAGAAGTTTCAGAAGCAGTTAGTGCTCCCCAGCAGATATGGCTCCATGTGGCTGCCATTTGCACTGTGGATTTTAAATATCTGTCAATACCAAAATGATTGTTTCTGCTAAGAGCTGTCAGGGTGCTCAAATTCCCTGGATGACCAGCTTCCCCAGACAAAGTCAGACAAGTCAGCAAGCTACTGACCCTCACTGGGAAGTCCCCAGCAATATTAGGGGCTTACTAGAGCTGGAGACCAAGGAGAACTCTGGCTGCCCAGAATCCATCCAAAACAAAGCAAGCAGAGCCAGATCTATGTCTGCAGCTCAGCAGAGTCACCTGACAAAATACATGGCGAGTCATCTCAACAATTTTCCAGTGAAAATCCTTTTCTATCAGCAGTTTCAAATCAGATGATGTCACTGGATCACACAGGAACAGATGTAGATGTTCACACGTGAATTTAACCCAGCAGAGCTCAGCTGGAGCACCACAGGGCAGCATTTGCAAGGCGCTAGAGCAAAGCCAGCCATGTTCATACCCACACTGGTAACACAGCATTTCATTTGGGAGCTGGTAATTCACGTTTTACCTTTACAAAGGAATTTACAGACTCACTGCTGCTTCCTAACATGTTTTAAGAAGTAAGAATCATACCTGTATGTTGTGTCTGGTGAGAGAGGTGGGTTACAGACATCTAGGAAGTTTGGGTCATACAGACAAGTGTCATCATCCCCGACTCTGAAGAGGTATTGTTTCAGGACTTCAGACACGTTGCTGACATCTCCTGCATCCACAAGTCTGGGAGGGGATGCACAGCTGGGTACATGGAACCAGGCAGCCTTGTAGGGACCCAGCCGTCCCCCACTCGTTTGCTGGAAGGTGCTCTCAAGGGGTTTGTTGCTGGTGTCACTCACCAGGGAGATCATTGCACTTGCTGCAGGAGAGATTCTTTTTAACAAGGCTGTTAAAAGAGGTCCAGCCCTCCTCCTTTGCCCTGTATTTAATTGACATCCTGCTCTTTGGCCCTAAAACACTCCAAAGGGAAACAAAAAAGGAGCTCGCACCACATATGGCTCCAATAAACATGCAGTGAATCCTGCCATTTCAGATTTGATCCCATCTCCAAGGCAGAGTTCCTGAGTCACAACTCTTGTCTCCTGGCCCAGAAGCCCTTGGGTCTCTGGTCACAGAGCAGCTGGACCTCCCAGAACTGCAGTGGGCAGGAGCCACAGGAATACATGTGTATCTCCATTCTTGGCCAGGCACTCCAGTGCTTCCAGGGGAGTCTGAAAGCTCTTCCAGCAAAGCTTGACTCTGCACCCAGCAGGCTTTGGAAGCTCAAACCTTCCCCGCTGCAAAGCCAAGGAGATGCTTCCAAAATCTGTAACTGTATATTAATTTTTTTTGGAGAGTCCCCTCAGCTGTTCTGGGCTGTCCTGTCAGCAGCCAAGGAGTGCCAGTACAATGGGAACCATTTCTATCTGGAAGCATTCTGGTGGAACAGAACTGCTGCAAATGCTCGGTGATGAGAAATTTCTGACTATGATCTAGTGCAAAATTGAGCCTTTTTTAAAATGAAGCTACCCCTGGCACAGGGTAGCAGTGTAACTTAAGGATCAGTGCTTAAGCTAATGTAGTTCTGACACCCCTCTCTTCGATAGGAGCCAATAGCATGAAAACTATACTGCCCAAGACATTCTCTTTCTTTAGGCTTGCTTTCTCAAGTTATAATCCTCCTCACAGGTCTTCCCCCAGTCTCCACTTTCATAGCTCATAGGCTGGCTCTGGTAAACAAGAGTTAATGCCTAAGCAGGATTGTTATATGAGAGGTTTTTTGGGGTTTTGTTGGGTTTTTTTAACTTTACTAGATAAATCAAGTCTGATAGTGACATTAATGACAAGGGAGCTAAAAGTTACATTAGTTCAGGAATTCCTTATACCCTCAGCTTTGTCATATGTTAATACATTTCCTTACGAGAACTGAACATAAGGTGTTAAGAAAACTAAATTCTCTTAAATCTTCCCTTCTCCCTGTTCCAGGAGGCATTCAAGGGTGAGCCAATGTGCTTCCCTGCAGACCAGAGACAAATCCAAACAAAATTCCTCCCAGTCGGCCAAGTAACAAGTTTGCATCTGCTCGCCTTAAAGGTTCTGTGCAGAATCTCTTCTGTACAGATTCACCCATCTGTGTAGGAAGATGGGGGTGGCTGAAGGGTTTTTAACACAAAACATATTTGCAGGAATAACTACTTATCAGTATACTTTTATGTAAATCTATTGCAGCTGTAGCCTGGCTTAGACATATAAAGATGTGCCTTTCAGGCACAGGATGGGGCTCAGAAGGCCACCTGTCACCCCTGTATGGGATGGTGTCTGTGGTTACAGCTTTCACCTGTCCAATGCCTCCTCCTCCTCCCACACCATTCCAAAGTGGCAACATCAGCAGTGAAAGTTTTAAGACTGTAAGATGATTTTGTCTGTTGGCCAATTTCATTGCTGCCTCCCCAAGGCCTCTCTGAAAAGGAAGCTGCAAACGACACTCAGAGGAGAAGGTGGGAAATAAAGTATTTATTCTGCCAGCTCATGGAGTTGCTCTAGGTGGCATTCCAGCAGCCTGCCAGAACAGCAGGGAATAGGGAAGGCAATTGGTCACTGCCAAGAAGCTATGAAATTCATTTTATGAATGAAGCCATGGCCCAGACATCTGTGACCACAGGTCTAACATGACTTGCTTTAGTCTAAAAAATAAATCAATCAGATCTTATAAGGGCTACAGGTTTTTCTCCTTACCCCATTCAGACCCACTCCCATCAAACTGTGAAGGATTTCATGCAAAGGTCAGTCACATGTTTACCTTCCAGGGAGACACAAGGGCAGACACTCACCTGATTCCTTCATTGCATACAAGTAGATGATGTAAGATTTATCTGGGTGCAGTGAGCTGTCAAACATGCAGAAAGGTTTTTCTAGGGCAACTGTAGTAAGAGTGGGATTGTTTGTAGCAAATTGAGGGGCTGCAATTTGAGGCTTCAGGCTGTGATCTAGAAGAGAAAATTTCCAAAAAGCAGCTTATAAAAAAATTAATATCTCCCCCATATGCTCTGACTCAAAAGGGGGAAGTTGCTGTTCTAACAACATGAAAGCATAAAACAGGGATGCAAATTGCAGCTGAGCAGGAACCAGCTGCCCTGGGAAAGTTTGAGTTAGTTGAGGTTTTGCTTTAATACAAAATGGGCAGCCCAAGAATTTAACAAGGTCAGTAAGAGATGTCTCTTCTTTAACACACAGGTCACATCACCTCAAAAGCCACAGGCAAAACCTCACAATAGGGGAGGCTTGAACTCCTGTAATTAGGCTCCCACATACAGCCTCCCCCTTCCAGAGCCAGTAGCAGGACAGTCAGCTCTGGAATCCTTCAGCAGAAAGGAAACTGAATAAGGTTTTGAAGACCAGATTTGTTAATATACAGAGTGAGAGATTTAGCAAAGCCCTACAGTAAGGAAAACTGTCTGGGAGATGCACTGGAAAAAGCAGTGGTATTAGAATGAACTTTATCAGACACTAACCCTAACCCACTCCTCACAGAAATTCAGCACATCTCCAGGGGAAGGTTAACTAAAATTGAAGAGAGAGTCAACTCCTTCTTACCAGCCTGGCTTCAGGAGAGAAACTTCAGTAGTTATCCAGCAGAGCACTGGGATGAATCCCTTAACTCTTCACACAGGTCATAGGGCAGCAAGTACACAAATCAAAGAAAAAACTCCCCAAATAAAAACCAACCAACAAACACAATAAAAAATCCAAACAAAATTCCCTCAACACACACAAAACCCCAAATCAAACAAACCCAAAGCCAACCAAACCAGAACACCCCCCTACAAACTCAAAACAAAATACTAAGATAAACAGAAGGTGGAAGAGACAGAGAAGGGAGCAACCAAAAAAAAAAAGGAAGAAACTGCAGACAGAGATTTTTTACCTGCATACAGCTGACCCAAGCAGCAAAAGGCTACTACAAGCCAAGAGCTGCACATACTTGAGCTCTTCAGAAACTTTTGCAGAGGAAAAAGACTGTTAGAAAGTAGGACTTTCTGAAGAGCTCCCACATCCACTCTCTTCCTGAGGGCAACCACACCCACACTTCCCCCAGGTGCTGCGGCTGGAAGCTTCCCCTGCCCTCAGCATCTCCTTATATTCTCACTGCCCCTCCTGCTCAGGTGCTGCCAATCCCCTGCTATTGCCTGCTCCAGGTGGGGAAGAGTGCTGCAGCTTTGGGAACTGCTGGAGTTCTGTATTGGGGCAGCTTTAACAGAGGTTAAAATAGCCTTCTTAATTGTGTTTGCTGGGTTACATCCTTAAAAATGTAAGCTTTCTGCTTCTGGTTAACCCTAATGGGATTCAGAGCAACTATACACAGAGCAAACCATTGGAAATCTGAATCTGACCCCTTGGACCAAATTGTTCAACTGAGAATATTCCTGACGAGTTGGGGCTATTACAAATGATCTATTGCATAAGAGCTCAAATTATAAAATTATTAATCATCCACTTAAAATAGGCTGAAGGGAAAAAGAAAGTATCAGGAAGGTCTTGCAAAATGAATGGGCCTAATGTGTCACTGCAGCAACTCCAGCTTTACATGGATATCTCTGCAGTTACCCTACCAAATCCATCTCCTTTATGGACATGCCATGGGCCCCAGAAATCTGTTAGAAACGTGTAATCAAATGGTTAGAATGCAATTTCCTCCCCATATGTGTCTCATTTAGTTTTGAATTTTGCACGTCATCTTCAGTGTTTGGTTTGACTTTTTTCTGACACAACTTTTGTGGGAGAATATTGAATACAGGAATACCCTGGATTTGTGCTGCCACAGAGTAAGAATTATATCACTCTATAATGTATTCTAAACCTAGGCTGGCAAAAATACTCAGGTCAATCAGATTAAGCCAGAAAAGATCTTACTCTTCTGTCTTATACTCCTAGAAATTTGTTTTTTAACATTTATACTGGAGTGTTAGTTTTACAAGCTTGGTACTGCTCTACTCAAGGGGTTTTATGCTTTAAAGCAATATATAAAAATGCACAAAGCCTGTAAGGTTTCTGACTCCACAGTAAAAGCAGAGTTTGAGAACCATACCATTTCTTCCTCCATCATAAAAGCAATATTTTCTCCAAACAATGATTCCTGTAAAATCAGATCCTGAATTCTTTAGACAAGTAACCCTTCCAGAACAATCGCCATTGCCATTTTTTTTCCTTAATACAGCAAATACACACATTATTTGCCCAATCAAATAAAAAAGTTAGACAGCAGAACACATTTCATCCTATTCATGGCATACAAACCACTTGCAAATGCTACAAAATATTCCTCCAAGATTTATTAGGTTTATTTTCTCCCTTGTTCACTTTCTAAAGAATCAAAACAGCCAACAAGGAGAAAAATGTACCAGTTTTAAGAATCAACATCTTAAGGCCCCTAATCATGACAGGTTTGATTTAGAGGTAGAAATGTTTTGTTAGGGTTTTTTAAAGATTCACAGCAGTCAAAGAATTGAGAATTTATTGCTCTGACAAAGCTCTACATGACCACCTTGGAGTCCTGCCTGGATGCAGAGTGTGGCAAACTGCTCTGTGGGCTGCACTCCTGCAAACTAAGACTCGGGAGATTAATTTTCCAGCAGCTGGGAGTACATCAATGGAGCTGCTCCTCACAGGCAGTGGGTCCCCTTCCAGAGTGGTTACAGGGTGACAATTCTAGCTGTTGTTTTCCAGGAGGCTGTTTTTCCAAGTCACCATATTTTCATGGGGTACCAGGCCATCCTGTGGCAGAATTCCCCAGCCGCAGCCAGGAGGGATAACATTGCCTCTAGGATTCTAAAATTGTTGGGTTTGCTCCATGCTCAGAAGAGTTTCAAACAAAGGTAGAAAATTAGTATGAAAACAAACTCTCTCAGCTCCATCTGTGCTGGCAGATGTGTCCTAAATTAAGACCAGACCTCATCCTTGCTTACATTTGTGTGAATCCATCTTGACTCCATGGAAGTCAAGGGAGCTGGACTGGATTTAAAGGATGTTACCATGAACAAACAGAACCTCAGAATAATTCCAGTGTTCCCTGAAGGAAGCACGAGGGAAAAGATCAATGTAAATTCCTATGTCTTTGATTAAGCAACGATGACAATTATTTTGCTCCATGTTGCATTGTGGCCAATTCTGGAGTAATTTACAGAAACTTCTGGAGTCGTTTTGGATTTATTGCTCCATGAAAACAAAATTTTCAAGGGAATGAAAGAGCATTACCATAGAACCATGTCATGCTAATATTATTTCTCTTTTTAGATGGCTCAATTTAGAGGTTTACACAGCAGAAGATAAAAACCACGTCTTTAAGTGGAAGAGGAATATACATTTTAATTGTGCGGCAACAAAGCTGGTGAAGGGTCTGGAGTGTCTGTCCTTTGAGGAGCAGCTGAGGGAGCTGAGAGTGCTCATCCTGGAAAAAAGAGGGACCAAGGGGAGTTTCTCTCTCCATTTCCATGACAGCAGTTGGGGACCAGGAGAGATCAGGCTTTGCTCCCAGGGAACAAGGGACAGGAAAGTGGAAACAGCCTCAAGCTGGGCCAGAGGAGGCTCAGACTGGGCAGCAGGAGGAATTTCTTCACAGAGGAGATGATCAGACACTAAAGGGACTGCCCAGGGAGGTTTGGAGTCCCCTGGAGGTGTCCAAGGCACTCAGCCTCAGGGTGTAGCTGACATGGTGGTGTTGGATCCCAGGAAGGACTCGGTGGTCTTGGAGGTCTTTTCCAAGTCGTTTGAGTCTGTGATCAGTTTACTGACTTGAGAACAAGAGAAGAGAAATCCCATGTCTCCCTTTGGAACCCATATTCAGTAAAGTGGGAACATTTCAACCCATGCAATTGATTTATTCCACAAGAAAATGGATTATTTCTTCCCTCCCCACTCCTAAGCTGCTTTATCGGAAACTAATCGCTGTGCTTTCAGGAGACAAAGAGAGTTCCAGATCCAAGGCTTTCGTGGAGCTGGTGGCCTCTGTGCCACATCAAAGCCACACAGAGGTGGCTGTGAGGGAAACCAGACGAGTGTGGTGACAGTCAGCACGAACTTTGGGCAGTGGAGATGATATTTGTGCATTCGGGGAGTGTAATTCATTTAGAGTTTGGCAGGTGGTCATTTGATCAGCCGGGACTGGAGGGGCTGCGAGGGTCCAACCACATGTTCTGGTTGAAGGCTCTGACGCTGATTTCTTACTCCGTGTTGCCACCTAGTGAGCTCAGAGGTGATTTCATGCCTGCCCTGTTCGGGTCCGGGGAGGGTTCGGCGCTTTTTGTGTTTCCCTGTTTGAGATGTTTCGTTTTGTTTACAGAGGCAAAACAAAGGCAGCCCAGAAAGTGTAACCTTTGCAGGGAAGGAGTGGAGAGAGCAATAAAATACGTGCCAACAGGAAACAGGCATCACAGCATCTGTCAATAGGGAGTATCTGATATTTAAGGTTCACCCCTCTGCTCTGAACAAAGCCTGGTAGATTTCTCCGTTGCCATCTGGCTCACCTTACATCATTTGTTCCACTTGCATCATTTTTCCTTATGCTTTGGAGTGTTCAAGGGCTGTATGGACTAAGTAAAAACCCCTGAATTTCTGCTTCTTAGGAAAAAAAGGGTCAAGAGACTCAGCACAGTTTGAAAACAGTTCTTCTGGAAATAGCAACCTCATTAATTTGCACTGGCACCTAAAAGATTCTTTGAGAGACATTGCATTTTACACATTAGCAATTTGATCAACAAAAGAAAGATCTCAACACATTAATGCCGCAAATAAACATACCTTATCCAATTTAATACTAAATGAAGCAATAAATTACAGGAGTGAAACACCTGAAAATATAAGAAACGAAGAAATCTTACCTCTTGGAAATGTCAAACATTGGTTTAACTTTATCTTTGAAGAAGAAATGTTTGGCTACAGAGGTGCTTCATTTCTAAATTGCAAAAAAGCTGCTGATTAGAAAAGCCTGGGGAATGAAAAGATCATTTTCCTCAAAGAAACCATACACTTTTTAGGAGAATAATTTTTCTGGAATAGTATCTAAGACGAAGAGAATTTATTAGCTGATGTCAGAAAATTAGTAAGTTTTTGCACTTCCAGGGCATTTAAGACCTAAAGATTGCCCTACTCAGTGCTTACAAATAGTTGTGCCACTGCAAGATATGAAAACATCCTGGAACATGTTCAGCTTCAAAAAAAATCTGGAAGGTAAGAACTTACATTATCTTTGGTGCACACCAAGGACATCCTGTGTGTGGATGCATCCCAGTGGTGATGGGTAGGAGTTAATGCCAAGGAGTGTGTAACAGTTCTGTCATTTCGTTTGCACATAACAATTTCTTCCACAGCAGTACCCGAGTGCTGCTGGAGTGACCTCGGTGAAAGTAGCAGAAAACTATCACATTTGTGACAAGGAAGGGACACTGCTGCTGGAATTGCAGGTGACACCAAAACTGGAAAAAGAAGTATAATGGCAGCAACACACAAGCTGACCTTCAGAGAAGTGAAATGTGGAGGCAGCTGCAAATATTGCCCATCTGGAGAAGGGAGGTGAGCCCTGTCTGTGGGCAGGGAACCACAGAGCTCAAATCACTCACCTGGAGAAGGAATGAAAAATCACTGGGAGGAATGGACTGACCCCACAGAGGAAACTGCCATTGGGATGCTGAGATAAAAATAACTCGTGTCATTCTTTGTGGTGGAAATTGGGTGGTGTTTTTACTAAAATATTTACACAACATGATGAATATCACTGGAAGCAATGTCTGCATAAAATTCCATAAATGTATTATGACAAAGATTTCACTTTGTCCAAAAGAACTGTAGAAGAGAGAATTTGGTTACAGTCTGTGAGAGCCTCAGCAGGGAGAAAAGACTGGGTGCTGTAATCTCTTACTTTCATCTGTGAAAAAGGCAGGAAGGAAAATGAAGCCTGGCAACCAAAATGATTTTATGACTCTCAACAAGAATGATTTTCAGGTTTCCTGAGAACAGTAGGATCTAAATCAGTTCATCTCTCTTCCAGCCATTTCCCTGTGTTGGGAGAGCTACAAAGGTATAATTTATACGAGTGTGCATATCATTCTTCAGGCTTTAACATTTAATATTCAGAATTTATTCCCTCATAATACAGGATCTGATTCCATTTTTATTTAGGGGATTTATTTCACTTTATTTCATATCCATTACTGTAACTGAGGTACTTCTACAGTAAACAATAGTTGGCCTTTAACTGCATTCTTATTTTCCACTAATTAAGGATTATTAGAGGTTTATGTACTGCCTAACAAAACAAATTACTACTCATCTCAGTTTTTTAGAGATACTGCCTTTGATTATGAGCTCTTCTGTACAAGAAGAGTAATATATTTTTTTACAGGAAGAAAGGGAATACTCTGCATCTTGAATGCATTACATGGAAAAATAGAAATTTTAGGGCTGATAATTACATATTGTCAACTTTTACACCTTAAAGTTGTGTGTAATATGGATGACTTGTGGGTCATAGTTTGTAGTTATTTTATTACTTTGCCTTTTATATCTTTGTGACTAAAAAGACCAAATATTTTCTTATTTTTTTCCCCTGGTTTTGTTCCTTTCCTGCTTTATTTTTATCCCTTTGTTTTCACATGTTCTTACTCAGCTCTGACACTTCCCAAGCTGTTGCTCTCAGAAGTCACATGATAATGTGAAGCATCTGGGTTAGGACAAAAAATACATTTTACTGTAATTTGGCATATTAAAATGATCAGGAAAATACAAAAGGGCTTTGCAATAGAAGCCTGAAGAGTTGCAGTCTGATTCCTGCTGTGGAGAAATCTTTGAACAGCAAAACCCAGAAGGCCCCAGGAGAAGTGGATACAGTGTTGAGATTTTCCACAGGACAAGCAAGACCTGTTAATGCAAGTGAAGCTTTGCTGGTTTGTGAAATAAAATGGAGTGGTCTCTGTGTGTGCCACAGGACTGCGTGGGACAGAGCAGAGTTTACATGGTGGTGATGCTCTGCAGTCCTGGTTGTGCTCTCCTGACTTTCAGCTCATGTGAAGGTCATTTTTCCTCTTTGCTCCCCCAGAACCTGTTTTTAATTATCATCTGTGCCCAGGTTAAGAGTCTGTTTTAATGCACAGTCTGAAGTGAGACTGCGGGGAGAAGGTGACAGAAGAAAGTGACTCACGAAGAACTAAAAAATAAAAAAAATCCCAACAGGCACAGGAAGGCAGCAGAAGAGTCAAAGCCTGGAGGTGCAGGCCCTCCAGCAAAGCATCCTCTGCTCTGCACTGCCCTGGATAGCTCTTTAAAATGGGATACTTTGTCCCTAATAGAGAAAGAAAATGTAATTAAATGAAAAAAAACAAAACAGGAAATGGCTTTTGCTAAGTGATCTGCTCTAGGGAATTGTACCCTGGCAGACAGAGAGGAACTTCATCTTCCATGTTGTACCTGTCACTTCCTATTTTAAAGAGAATTTAGGAAGATTCATTGGAGAACAATCAGATAATGTAGAATGAAAGCTACTTTCTTTATGTTTGATAGTATTGTGCAATACCACAGCAATATCTCATGGGTTTGAAACCTCAGTCAGGACATAACTGGAATTATCAGTGGAAACATAATAACTAGTGCCTGGCATGTCTCAAAAAAAGTGACATATATAACTCTCAAATAGCTCCAGCAGCTTCTAGAGCAGGTAGAGATGTGCCACAGCATTCCATGAGTTCAGGTGTTGAGGAACTGAACAACAAACTAACGTGCCACACCTCTAATAGTTTCTCAAATGGTGCTCAGTGGGCTGGATACCAATAAACATGCAATATTTCTCAGTGGCAATGGCACATTCAGAAAATTCATTGCACTTCTATAAAAAATCAATTGGTTCAAAAATGAAACACAGGAAGAGTTCAAAGATATTACCGAGTACACAGCCCGTGTTTTCATGTAAAAACACCTGTAGTGAACAGCTCAGGGATCTTTTGAAAAGGAGAATTTCTAGTCTTTTTAGTATGAAAAGGCTGTTTTGTCAGCCTACAAATTTGATTCTTTTTTCCCCCTCTTGTGGCTACAAACTGCTCAGTGAAACAGCAGCAGCCGTTGAGAGGTTGAAAGACACAAAGCAATCATGAGCCAGTTGGTTTAGAGAGAAAGTCTTCTTGTTGATAGGTTATTTGTAGCTTTTTCAGTGGGCTTTCCGTAGTTTCTTCAGGCTGGTCTTGTAAAGCCAGACTAGATGAGTAAGGAGACTCATGCTGTGAACTGAGAGGACAATTCCAGCTATATGAGTTCATAACCACCATGAGCTAAGTACAGAAACTAGCAGAGAGGCCACATGCCTAGATTTCCAGTGGCCTAGAAAAACGAACATAAAAAAGCTTTGCTGTTGGTGTGTAAGAGCTTTATCAATCTGCAGGTGTGTTACTGGTAGTTAGTCAGGGCATTGGTGGGTATGTCACTGCAAATTCTCAACACACGAGTGATTGACAAAAAAGGGAGAAGCCAAAATAAAAATCCAAGGATGTGTGTCATCCAGCTCTGGATAAACTTCACTGGATGCATCCCCTGAACTGGCTCAGCCTCAGGCTGTCACGACTGTGAGGCTGAGAACATGCTTGAAATGATTACTAGTCTGGCATTTCAATTTAAAGGCGGTTGATTGAATCAGCTTAAGTATTAACCAATTTTGTCCCCCTTTTAGCTAATTGGGATCTCAGTAATGGAACAGCCCAGCCCTTTCACATCCTGTTATGGAGACATATTTCTGGCACAGCTGGACGGCTGAACTGTTGCTCAAAACAGCCGTTTCTGTCAGCTTCTCCAAAATAATTCAGGGAGGGTTTTTTTGCCTTATTTTCATGCCTGAGTCAGCATTTGGTAATTACTCTGTGTGTGTGCCTTGCCAAGCTGCTCCTGTCCTCTCTGCTCCCTGAAGTAGGAGATGAAATGCAGTGTCATTGCAGGGAGGTGTGTGTGACACAGGCTCTGCTCTCAGCACTTCATTCTCACATCGCAGTGCCAAGAGCAATGATTAAATGTATACATTTCCTAGCGGGACAATGTGGAATTTTGGAGTTCCAGGTTGTATCACTGACTCTGGGAAGTGAAAGTGTGACATAGTTGGAGGTGTGCTAACCCACACAAATACATTCAGTACTTCCAGTACCTCTCAGCAGATCTGGACCTGACCCTTGGAGTCTAATGAGTGTTTTTTTAAGTTTTACAAAACTGTCTCTGCTAACTAAAAGAAAAAAAAAAAGGAAATTATAAGAATTTTCGTTTATTTCCATTGCTTCAAACAGGTGGGATAGTGCTAGAAAGGGGCTGTAACCCTCTGTGATGGTTTAACCCCAGCCAGCAGCCAAGCCCCACTCAGCTACTTGCTCACCCTCCTCTGATGGAATGGGGAGAGGACTGGAAGAGTAAAAGTGAGAAAACTGTCAAGGCCATGATCTCAGTCACAAGCTCACAGACTGTCCCCGCAGAAATGAGTTAAGAAGCAGAACAAAGTAAGATGGGCAAAATTGAGATAAAATTAAAAAATTTTGTAAGTCCTCAGAGGTCTAACATTTTACAGAGGGCAAAAAAAGTTAACATAGAAGCATAATGAAAGGAATGCAATACTGAACCAAAGAATAACTTTGGAGATGGTTAGACTAGTACAAGAAATCAGTAACTGGGTGGAGATCTTTATTGTGCTGATACTGAGGAAACCTTAACAATTGCAGTGTTTTTCTGGACAAGCAAATCCGAGGTTTGATGAGTGAAGGCACAGAAGGCTATGTGGAAGAAGAGATGCAAGCTGAAGCCTCTGGAAAAAGAAGCAGCAAAATCCCCTGTATAACATACATTAGAAAAAACAGTGCTAGGAAAAACAAACAAGTATGTGAGTCAACATTATCACAAAAGCTGAAAAGGCTTCTGAAAGCACCAGTGTAAATCACTCAGTGAAGGGAAGCAAAGTTCTAAGTGGCAAGTTTATATTAACTGGAAAGATCTGTTACAAATAAACAGAGGAAGAATTTAGAAACAAGAAAAAACAAGCCTATGGACAAACCATGCTTAAGAGATGGAACACTGGCAAGCAGCAGGGAAAACCAGTGGTGCTGACAAGGAGAGTCAATAGTTGGGGTTAAAATCCAAATCATTTCACATCACAAACAGAGCTGTGAAAAATACTTGCAAATGCTGTTTTTGTAATGGATTATTCTTGACAAGCACTAGATGGCGAAGGTCTAATTCTCAGAAATGGGGGGTAGCTGTGCTTTCAGTGAATATGGGAGCTCATGACTACTTAACACTGTGCTTCTCATGGATCCTAGACAGCCCTTTCTCTTTACAATTCAGATGTTTCATGCCATTTCATACTCTGTTCAATTGGCAATTGAACAGACCTATTATAGACTCGTGTTTTTATGGTGTGACTCACAATTATTTTTAAAATATCACTATTCAGGTAATGTAACACAATATATTCTAGAGATTCTGCAATTAGAGAAAACTGCTGCCACTTGGTATTAGTGTCTGGATTAGTATCCAGATTTTTAGCAATTCATAAAGGGGAAATGCTCTGAAGAGAAGTCTTGCCTTCAGTATTAAAGGGGAAGTCCCACTTCTTCATAGGTTCAAGCNCTCCAGTTCTTCATAGGTCCAAGTCTCTCTTGACAAAACAACATCCAACAAGTGATATTTCAGTAGTATAACATTTCAATTTGGACACTTTACTGTAAATTCAACTATCTACTCTTCTTTTTTTAATTTATTTTTATCTTATTTCTGTATTTTTTTTTTTTTCCAAATTTGAACAAAGTTTGCTGCTTCACAGTTTATTCCTGAGTAAATTTCCTTAGGAAATATTTATCTACATTACACAAGAGGGGATGGTTATGAACTGAGAGAGAGTAGACTTAGATTGGATATTGAGGATAAATCCTTCCCTGTGAGGGTGGTGAGGTGAAGGGTTAGGCACAGGGTGCCCAGAGAAGCTGTGGCTGCCTCATCCCTGGGAGTGTCCAAGGCCAGGCTGGACGGGGCTTGGAGCCACCTGGAATAGTGGGAGGTGTCCCTGCCCAGGGCAGGAGGTTGAAACAATATCACTTTTAAGGTTCTGTCCAACTCAAACCAGTCTGGGATTCTGTGATTTCACTAAAGCAGTAGTTCCCTGCTGCTGCTGGTGTCATTCCTAGAAAGGGGTATGTGGGATCACCTTACTCAGACTGTGAGGGGATCTACTGTTTTACTGCAGTTTTAGCAGTGCCCAGACTTGGCTGTAACCCGGAACAATGTTCCTGCCTGCTCACTCTTATCAGNTTTTAAAATATCACTATTCAGGTAGTGTAACATAATATATTCTAGAGATCCTGCAGTTAGAGAAAACTGTTGCCACTTGGTATTAGTGCCTGGATTAGTATCCAGATTTTTAGCAATTCATAAAGGGGAAATGCTCTGAAGAGAAGTCTTGCCTTCAGTATTAAAGGGGAAGTCCCACTTCTTCATAGGTTCAAGCCTCTCTTGACAAAACAACATCCAACAAGTGATATTTCAGTAGTATAACATTTCAATTTGGACACTTTACTGTAAATTCAACTATTTACTCTTCTTTTTTTTTATTTTTTTTATCTTATTTCTGTATTTNGTGGCTCCCTTTCCAAACTATAACCTTACAGGAAGTTATTGCCCAGCTGGGTCTTGCACCCTGACAGCAGCTGTGTTTTACAGTAAACCCCTTACTGGTGACACAGTGCCTTCTTCCTTTAAGAGATAATCAAGACTTTCTAAATGCTGAAAAAAGTTTTTGGAAAGGTCTTGCCAGAAGACATTATACACATGTGAAATATTTTTATTCGTAATTATTGAGTGCCTTGTTATTGCTCTGTGTATTTCTCTACTATGTGAAATTCCATCATTTAGGGAGTGCTTGGAAAGCTTCTGAACTGTGCTTGTGACAGGCCTGAGGAATGGGTAATGAGGAACCCAAGGGAGAACAGGCTTTGTGCAAGTGATCCAGAGCTTCTCTCTTCCCTCTCCGAGCAAAATCATAACATCAGCATCTACTGCTCACCCTTACATGTGAGCTGTCAGTTCTGCAGTAAATCAACAGTGATACCCCTAAAAAGAAGTGCTGCACGTTGCAGCAAGGTCTGAGCCTGGGCAGAAAATTCATTTTGGTATAGAACAACCTTTTGGAGTGTGGTGCTGGCTGAGGTAAGTTGAGATGACTAAACTGCATTGATTGGAGCCAGTCTGAAAAAAAGAGTTATGTTTTTCAGGTGAAAAAATGCAAAGACACTTTGGGATAGAAGAACCTGTCTTTCCTGTTAGTACACCTGTTGTGTTCAGGACAGCTCATCATTGGTTTTATTTTTAAGCTATGGGATGAAGTTAAGGAGTTTCTTAAGAAGCAATGCAGTAGAAGGGATTGAAATGCAAACCAGGGCTGGATTGCAGGTGGAGGTGTGTGCTGTCAGTGGTAGGCAGGGAAAAGCAGTGATAAATAGGAAAAACTGAATATTCAGCTATGAAATGCAGTGAGTACAGCTGGCCATTCCTGCATTCCAGTCCACCTCCTCCTAGGCTTTGGCTTCATGAGAAACCCTTGTGGAATACACAAAGCTGGATGTTGGATGCAAGAGGTATTCTGCATAATTTTTTTCCTAACACAGTGTGTGCCCCTTCTACATTCTTAAAAAAATCACTTCCCTTTTCCTAGAGCTGAGCATGCACATGCTGTCTGCCTCCAGGTACTGCCACAGGTGGGGGATTCTCTGCTGCACCACACACATCCCCTGCATGGATCCCAATTCCCAGCTGCTCTCAGAGCCAGGACACAAGCCTGGACAGGCTGGAAGGGGAGAGGGGGTTAAAGCTAATTGCCTTTGTCATTCAGGTCAGTCCTGTAATAGTCACTTCAGGTTTCATAAATTCAAATTCCCCTTTGCGCTGGGCCAAGGGGAAAGGATTGGGTGATACATCTTTAAGCACTGAGAGTGAGATCACCTTCTTTTTATAGAAACTGAAATCATCCAAAAGCTGCACAGCAGCAGGCTGAGCACGTTTCTCAGGCTACATAAAAACAGCACTATCTGGGAATTTCTTTCCAAATAAAAAAGAAGCACATACCCAGCCAGATCTTATCTTAAAATAAGACTCTTAGACAGTGCTTTTATTTCTTGGAAAGAACTGATGGATTTGACTGGTTTTATGTTATTACTTCTCCAGTCATTTCATTCCATTTTTACAGTCACAGAAGTGAAAACCAGGTCCTTCTTTTTCCACTGGGTACAACTAAGAAATCATTAAAACACTTTGAATCTCATCTCAGAGAGGAAAAACCTGATGCAGTGATAGAGCAATTACTAGTCATAGAGATAAAGCAATAAAGCCCACACAGAAAAGTGTCCTGCCTAATACTGTGCAGGCAGGCACGGTAAGAAAAGGGGTGAATATTGTTTCCCATGCAAAAACACTCACAAACTCATGTATAGACACACACACGAACATTCAGCCTGAGTCATTAGCAGGTTGAGCACAGCCAGGAAGAGGCCAGAACCAGGATTCCTGCAGGAGGGATGACAGCATCACAGGGCTTGTCTGCAGACATGACTTGCCCCCTATAAAACCCCCAAGAATGCCTTTATTCTAAAATTAGAGTCCAGCAGGTGCGTCCATAAATCAGAGCAATGCCCACATTTAACCACACACTGTGCAAGCTGGGTGACATCACTTTGTTCTGGCTGTTCTGTACCTCGCTCTGCTTACGTAAGTCACGCTACAATCAGCTCTTCTTGTGGTTCCTAATTTTAGGAAAGGTTTCGTAGTTTCGTGCAAGAGCTCAATATGTCGTGAGGTTTGCCTTTGGCTGGTTTCATGCCCTGTAGCTTTCCCTGGCAGAGGAGAAAGCTCACAGAGGGTGAAATTATTTGACCATGTTTCCTCAGTGGTGGCCACAGGTTGTGTCAGGAGTCTGAATGTGCTGTCTGGTTCACTGGACCTGGTGCTCCTTGTGCTTGTTCAGAGGACGGGGTTCAAACAGGATTATAACTCTTGATGTGACTGGAGGAGGTGGGGACTGAGAGGTGCCAAAGGTCTGAACGTCTTGACTTGTGGAGTAAAGGGGCAGGGACATGAGGCACTGCTGTGGTGGTCAAAGCCTTCGGTGTGGATCCCATCTCTCAGTGACAGGCTCCCTGAGCCACAAAGGAAATAAGGCAGATGTTTAGGATGACAACTAACGAAGCGTTTCTCTTAGTCATTGATGAACCAGGACTGTGACAATAAAAATCACAGCACACGGGTACAATTGTATCCTCGTACAGACCAGAGGGAATCCCTGCAGCTCCCCAGTGACATTGAAACAGGCAATTCCAAATTGCTTCCTTGCTTAGAGGCCACGTTGCTGTGTCCATTCAGTTGTGTCCGGAATGAGTATCCAGTGGGACAAACCCAGAAGTCCTGGATGTCCTGGCCCTCCTGCAGCAGGGCTGGCTCCACAGCAGCACAGAGGGCAGAGCTTCCCACAGGGAATTCAGCAGCCTGTGGGAAAGCAGGACTACATAGATCACTTTGCTAATTGGAAAACACTTCAAACGCCGAGTCCTGCATAACCTATTTGGGTAAAAACAAAGCAAGGAACTGACTGAGAAAAACGACCTCACCTGCTTTTCCAAACCTCTGAGTGTGAGTGCGTGTGCACCCCGCAGTCAGCGTTACCTTGATTTATGAGTGTATTTGCCTGTGGTACAGACAAACCTCTGAAGTGTAATGTTACAGTGTGGTGGGTCCTGTTAGGAATGACATGGATCAGAGAAGCCCAAAATGAAAAAGGTGGTTGCAATAGAGTGTAGACTTCATTTTGTGAGTTGTGTTCCCTAGCTGTCTTTTCAGGTTTCACTTTCATAAGCCTCTTAGAAATTCAGCTGTGAAATTCCACTCCACCTTCATTAACAGCCAAAAACCCAAGCACAGCATGCCATGAAAAGCAGAGAGTGTGTAACTATCTAATATAACTATCCAAGACAGTCTATTAAAGATTTATGCTATTTACCAACACATGGCCATATCCTCAGCACTTTAGACTGGCACGGCTCCATGGGTACACAGCCAACACATCCCAGCTGGGAACTCAGCCCTCATAGCCTCACTCCAAGGACAGCCGTTCTCAATTTAAAGGTTTGGTTTCTTTGCTCTTTTTGGGGGTCTATTTTTTTATAAAGGGAAAGCCCTCATTTTATGTTTGTTTTTTTTTATGAAGCCAGGCATGCATGTGATATTTTGCCTTTGTTTAGCTAATTTTAGTTGCATCATCTAAGTTTATAGCAAGAGAGTATCTTAATTGGAAAAATATACAGACATTCTCAGATTACAAAGTCTCTAACTATAATTCATGTTTTTATTTTCCCTTGGACCCTGAGTTAATAGGAACAAGATGGATTATGACCAGAAAATGGAATGATTACTGATTCTGTGTTTTATCTTCAATAATCATTGCCTGTCTCTGTCTTACTACGAGGAATTCAAACTCCTTCTACCATGGAATAATCAGTATTCTTGCTTACATTCTTACAGTTTTCATCATAACTGTCTGATTATTCCCACACCCCAAACAGCGTTTTCACAGAATCCTTTTACATGAGGCAGTGGTAAATATTAATTTTATTGTTGGAAGCCTGAGGTACAGAAAGGATTACAAACAAGTTTCCACTCATCTGGAATACCCCACGTGAGAAAGCAAGAACCATGTATTTTTCACCTCTATTATATTTTGTATCTTCTTCAGGCACAAAAAGTCCAGAGTTCAGTTTCAGCTGAGCTCTTCTCCAGGAGGTCATATGTGCTAGAGGTGTAGTTTCTGCAACATCTAAGCCAGAGATATTCCTCACAAGCCACTTCTCTACACAACCCCAAAAGGACTGAGGAACAACAAGGGATGAGTGTGCACATATGAGTGTTTGTTTAAAAGGCTTTTGTATGTTTTCATTAACTTTCACTAAAGCAGTCATTCTACATTATAACTTTAAAGTACTCGCTTCAAAGACATTGTGGCGCTGCATTAAACAACTGACCTCTTTTGGTGTCCAGCTAAGATATTGACTTTCCTAAATTTAAAACTAATGCCAATAAAAAGAAAGTATGTGAATACATAAGGCATCTCACCACAGAAAATGAAAACGAAAATGAAAAGCTCTGGCTTTTTTGTTAAGGTTCATTGCATTGCACAGACAGAAATTGAAAAAGCCACAGAAAACCAAAGCCCAGCATGACCAGTTTTCTCCCTTAATTGTGGCAGCCCGGTGATAGCTGAACTGCTGCAAAGCTGTGTGCTGTAATTCCTGCAAATCCATGCTTGGAGTGCAGTGTGTGTGTCATCAGGCAATTTATACTGCTCTGGCTGCTTGTCTCAGCAGTGATATTGGAGCAGGAAAAGACACTTCCTGTGCTGCCACAGGCTGGGCTTGGAATACCCTGCTAAGATGTGAGACAAGTGCTGAGCCATCCCTGGAAGGCAGCCACATCTGGAAGCTGGATACAGATGGCAGGGGAAGAGTTGGCATTCCAGCTTCAGCTTCCATGCCAGGACAGCATGTTAACTTCAGTTTTCTCTGACTGCTATAGAACAGGAAAAGATGAAAACGATCCTTTTGAAATGCACTTACCCAGAGAATAAGTTTGGCCGGGTCCTGATCTCAGTTCTTGGTGATGTTGTAAATTCAGGGTTTATAAACTGTTTCTGATATGAGAAAACCTGCAGATCTGTTGTCCCCTTCAGTGAAATAAATGGTGTCCAAGCCTCAGCAGTTCTCAGCTGCACAGGTAGAGATACATTTTCCAGGGAAACATTGGCAGAGCAGCTTCCAGCCCATCATGAAGTTCAGCTGCACTTGCCCAGGCAGAGCTTCCTGTAGTGCTGTAGAATCCAAACCAGGTGAGTTCAAGGTACTTGTGCTATTTCTACACATTATACACTGTAGGCATAGGGAATTCTTGGAGCTAGAATTATTCAGCCACATCCAGCAGTCTTCTTGGTTAGTTACTTGACCAGCACAGAATAAATAATGCAGCCATTTTTATTTGCTGCTATTTTCTGTCTGCCTTCCTTAATTGAAAAACAATCACTGACATGATAAATTGTGTTGTAGTTTCAGTTGTTCAGAAACCACCAACCATCATACATCTGTGTCTTGGCATATGGGAAATCACTCTCTCCCAAACAGCCCAAACTTAGAGTTGTAGGTTTATTTCCATTTGTCTCAAGTCCTGATGTCACAAGGAATGCCTATTTTTAGAGGAATTTTTTTTATTCATATAAATTCATTTAAGAATCTGAAAGAAACCAATTTCATTGGTGCTTCTCCATGTTTTCTCATGCCCTTTTCCATATTTCCTCAAGCTTTCTGCTGCCTTTCATAGGCTATTTTATATAGACTCTGCTTTAAAGTATCTCAGCTTCTCCTACAATCCACCCAATGTTGTCTTTAGCAGATCTTCCACAATACACAACTGTCTACCATGAGGAAGGGAACACTTTCCTTTGCTTTTGCAAATCCATTTAATTGGATTAGGTTTGCTATAATCTTCACATCAGATTCACCTACTGGAGCTTTAAGCAATAACTACTGTGTTTAATCTCCTTGGGTCAGGGACCCTCTTCCTTTGTGGATGCATAATAATTAGGCCTGGCATAATTTGGAGCCTCTGGATGTTGCATGGGATACTGGAGCATCCAGAGCTAAATGAGAGGCATTCTTCCCTTAATTTAATTTGAAAATATTACCCTTATTCTTTTCATCCTGCCCAACAAAAGAATATGGTCCTCACAAGTGGAATTGTTCCTTTCTACCTGCAAAACCTTACAGGTGTGTTTGCCACGCTCATGCAGTGCAAGCAAGAGGAACTGTGGCAGCTGTCCCTGTCACTGCCGAATGGAAGCACTTGTCAGAAGGACACACGGCCAGGCATCCCTGGACAGACAGTGAAACACTTGCTAATTACCTCCCAAGTCATTTACTTGATTGAGCCTGGCACGTAGAGCCAGGCTGTGAAACCACGGCTCTGCAGGGACTTGGTGCTTGCACTTAGAGACATTAGCTCTTCCTGACAGGAAATCGCCTTTCTCTTTTGATGTTTCCACGAAGAACTAGTGAAACACAGGACGTAATTCCGTGAATTTGGCATCTGATGTTCACAAGGCTGCAGCAGTCCCTGTAAGCAGCTGGGACTAGTTGTAAGAGTTGGCATGCAGAGGAAAGCCTTCCACTCAGAGCTGCCATAGCAGCATCCCTTGGCACTCCTGATGTGCAACACTGCCTAGAGAAAGGATTTTCCTGACAGCCACACTTTGGGTGGATTGGCAGAGACAGCTGTGAAGGATGAGGAAGAGGTGTCTGCAACACAGCATTTCTTTTGGCCTTAGCAATCAAATTTACGTTTCAAGAGTGAAAAGTCTCTGCCTAAATTCGTGGCATCGAGTAATCCTCAATATTCTATAAGCAATTAGAACTGTGAAATTCAAATAGATGTTCTTCAGCTTATTTATGTTTAATATGCAAAGAGAAGCCTTTCTTCAGTGGAAAAAGGCATTCTGCCTGCTGAAGATCCTTAAGTGCCTCTTTTACCATTGCATTGCATGAGGAAAGGAAATCCCATAGCCTTCTGCCTGAGATAAGCACATATAAGCTCCCTAAACCTAACAGATGTCTCTACCTTTTAAGCTGATCTGGGGCGCACTTTTTATAGTCTAAAATATTTGGCTAAGGAAGAACACTACATGAAGGGGTCCTAGGCCTGGGGACACCCAGAATCTGTGGATGGCTGATATGAACCATCCCTTTCTGCTCTGCCTTCACCAGTGTGACCAAATTCCCTAGGAACTCTCCTAGGAAAGCCTAGGAGTGTGCAGCTGGCCAGAGAACAACCTGCCACTAACAGGAAGAGTGCTGGACACCTTGGCTCCAAGCCAGTTAAGATTTACACACATACAGATTGCCTTTAACAGGAAACAGTGACTGAACAATGTAGGAAAACATTTACACCCTTCAGAATTAAACCCATCACATCCAGCCACGGAAAGCTCGACTGTGTTTCAGATAACTTCGGGTTTTTGTGAACTACCAATAGAAAAATGGAAAACTAAACTCGTTTTACTACAGTTTAGATTGGTGAAGCCAGACTGGTTTGAGTTGGAAGGGACATTAAAGCTCCTCTTGTTCCCAGAGACACCTTCCACCAGACCAGGTCGCTCAGAGCTCCAAAGATTACCTGAATTGTCTTGAATGTAGCTGACCCACTCTGAATGTTTGCTTAAGGAACTCTGAATCCAAACATCCCCACCATGCCAAGTTCTTTATCTGCAGCTGCTGCTTGTGCCATTTATTAGAGCAAACTGCTCATAAAAGCAGACCTTCTGGAAAGCAAAATTTCTTTTGCTCTCTGCTCACAGATTCTTTCTGATTTTGCCTGTTATTAAAAATATTAACTGGTATTCATTAAAATTATACTGAAATACTAACATAACTACACAATGTAGTGTAATAAACATAGCATTAAAGCCAGTAAAATAAAATTACTCTATGACCAAAATTGTAGGCTTTTCAAACACCCTTTTGATTAGATATTTCTAAAAAATTAAAAGATTTCATCATTACTGGTTGCATTCATACAATTTCTATTCGTATGCAAATTTGATTTTGCCCCTTCACCTTTAGAAGTGTGCACAGTGCAGGAGGTAAAAAACTCATTTCCAAATTGCAATATAATTAATTAGAAATTACTGCTGCAAAGTCAGTTTCTTTTTAGAGAGTTATCATGTATTTTTTTTCAAAAGATTTAAGAGCATAACTATTGCATTCTTTACAAACTGCAGGATCTGGTCACTTCTCTGAAGAAGTAGTTTGTAATACCCTTTGTTACTGCCTGTTGGGATTTATTTTGCTCCTTAAACCAGGCTGAAACCTGTTCTTTGTGGTTACAAATAGGTCTTACCTGAGCCCTGAGCATCACCTGGAGTGGACAGCAAACAGACAAGTTCCCAGGAGCAGCAGGAGCTCAGTGTGACACAAGGTCAGCTCCCAACCCTGGCTCACCTCACTGAACCCAGTTCTCTTCCACCAGCTCTGTCATCTCAGAGGACACAGGTAATACCTGAGCACTCTTATGTGTTCACAGTTCTGAAACCCTGTGTCTAAGAGGTGGTGAGGTAGCTTTTGCTACCTGTGAACTCAAAGCCTGTAGCACACACAGGCTGCAGAGGACAGACACACAAAGGTGAAATGCAGGTAAGGTAACGCTTCAAGGAATTGAGCAGTTTATGAGCATCCACTAACTCTCCTGAGAAAAGCAATGCTGTGTCACTGCCTGGGACAGACTTCTCAGCAGACACTTGGCTTGTGGAAGCCCCTGGGTACCTCTGCTGTCTGAGGCAGCTTCCCAGACAGTTCAGTTTTCTCAGCAGAATCCCATATGAGTGCAAAGCCATACCCAGCCTGGCAGGGACTTCTTTCCTGCAAGGATCTTGCCTTTGCCAAGGGACTGCCCCATTTCCTATCAGGAAATAAGTAAAATAAAATAAAAAAAGTTCCTACTTGGACTTCAGACTTGCTGAGCTGGTGGAGAGCTTGGGGTGGGTTCATAAGTGGTGAGGGGTTTCTGGGCACAATACAAGCACAGCTCAAGGAAAACAATGAGACATGGATTTTGTGTAAGTGGCTTCTAAAGCCCAGGGGTCTGTTACCACAGAGGCTACAGTTCAAATCTCAGTCCTGTTGAGATAATTATACTCTCAGGAACAGCACAGGAACAACGTAGGATAAAAGGCTCAAGTGGCTGCAGAGGAGAGGGCTCAGACTGGGATGAAAGCTCTTCATACAAGTTCAGAAGTGTTTCTACTGCTACAATGTCAGGCTGAGCATCTCTGCCTTCCATCCAGCATATCCCACAGCAATTAAGTGATGAAAGCAGGGGCAGGGGTGACAGGGATGCTGCAAAGAAAGGGAGAAGGGCAAAATAAAGCTAAACAGATAGAACTTCAGAACTGCATGACCTGAAGTATTCTGTGCATTCAGAGGTGTAACTACAAAGGATCATATTAACTGAAAAATCCTTGTAACATACTGCAGACAGAACTCTCAGTAGCTTTAATTGTATGTTTAATCTTGGGAGCAAAATTAGGTCTGTGCTGAACACTAGGAAGTTCCAGAAGTAATTCTGAATTATCTTTCCAGCTGGCCAATTTAACACAGTTTATAATGGGAGGCCCCAAACTGCCATGTCCTGAGTCAGGGTGCCTTGATGCAGTCAAGGAGGCAATTAAGTAAAGACTGTGGAATTAATTTTTTCATATAAGCTGCCTGGATGGCCCGCTGACCCATAGGCATGCCCTCAGCAGAACACAGCAGTCTGCTGAGGATGGCAATACCTCGATTTAAAACTAAAATAGGATTAGAATCTTTAATTTGCTTAATCTCTTCAGCGCAAAACTGTATTTCATGCTCCGTGTCTTTAAGCTAGATATAACATTCATTTGCCACATATAGCTGTTATTAATCTTAATTTCTCATTATCAGTGAAGAAAGCCATGAAGAAGATGAAGGTACTTTGCATGCTTGTAATGAGCTGAATAGAACTTGTAAAGCCTCAGAATTAGAAAGTCTGTTCCTGCAAAGTTTATGCACGAGTGCCACTGATCCCAAACAGTAAATAACAGTACATACATAACTTGCTTAAGTTTAGTGTAGCAAATGATTGGTACTGACACATCTCACAACAGTAAGGCAGCTGCTGCCCACTGTGATGATAACATTGCTAAGTGTGTCAATGAAGACCTTTAGGGGCAGTATGTAAAGATCAAGTACAAAGCCCCCTCTCCATCAAGAGATAGAGTGATTTCTTGTTCTAGAATGTGCCATGGGATCTTTGAAAACCAAAATCAATTAGCATTCCAGGTTTCTTAGTGATCCTGAGGGTACTTAATCAATAGTCCCTTTAAGAAAACAAACTTTATCTCCTGTTTTCTGGTCAAGAGCTGTGATCTGCTGGGAGGTATGTTTATCTGGGGAAGCCTACAAGAAGGAAAACAGCTGAGGAGTTTATCTGTGGGCCAGTTTTGGTAGAAGCCAGAGAAGGCTGGATGTAGGCTACCAAGCTTCACTCTCTCCAAGAAAGAGAACTATCAGGTTTAACAATGGAAGAGGTGCCTAGGTCCTGAGATTGTATATCCCCAGTGTCCATTGCTTTGTGAAAAAAATAGGTATTATACTAACAAAAGTGCATCAACTTTAAATTTGTCTTCTTCCACAGAAGGAGGGGGGCCTTCCACAGAAAATAGTCCTTATACCCCTGTCATGGGAAGTGAGTGTCTGATTTTTTGTTTGTGGGTGACAGTCTATTATTTTATCAGTGTCAGAAGTTGACATGACACTGAACTTGGAAACACGGGGCAAATATATGCTATTTTGGACAATAGCCACGCAGTATTTGGAAACTTTTCTTTCTTACTATGCCACAGCAAAAAGCCCAACTCCCAACTGATGACCACTCCAGTCGTAAGGCCTCTGTCCCTTTCTCTCCTTCCCACCACCACTTGCAAGGCATTCTTGGTTTCAAATAAGGCTTCAGAGAGTAGAACAGACTGCCTAAGTCTTTACGGTGTTTTGGGGAACTGAGGAGAGCACAAAGAATATTACAAACAAAAAACATTGAGCCAGCAGGATGAGCGTTGAGCAGGCTGAGGATCTGTTCCCAAAAAACCCAAATTATCAGTTCTTGTCAGAAATACTCCTGTGGACCTGTTTTCCATCAGAATATCCAATTTGCAGGAGAACCGAGCGGGTGGTTGCGTTGTGCTCCAGCCGTGGCTTAGAAGCTCCTTCATTTCTGAGCTGGATGGGTTGCCCAGGATGACAGTTGTGTCAGGGATGCAGGATGGGCTGTCCCGGGGTGACGGGTGATGTCAGGGATGCGGGATGGGCTGTCCCGGGGTGACGGGTGATGTCAGGGATGCAGGATGGGCTGTCCCGGGCTGACGGCGGGCAGCAGATCCGCCCCCTGGGCGGGTCGGTGGAGCCGCGGCCCCGCGGGTCCCGCCCCGCGGCCGCTGTTGCAGGAAGCGGCGGAGCGGTCGGGGCCGGGCGGCAGCGGCGGGAGCGATCGCGGTGTC
>VYZS01042833.1:0-46731 GCA_013400695.1 Neodrepanis coruscans | reverse complement strand
TTGAATGGCCTGCATTTATAAGAATGGCAAGGAATTTGTTAAACTACTCTGCTATCTCCTCTCTAAAAATCCTAAGACCAGTGCTGTAAGAAAAATACTTGCACTCTTTGCTCCCCAGCTAGTCAGGTACCTTTTAACCTGTGTAGGAAACTAATGGGCTGATGTGCTTCTTATTTGTAAATAAAAACCACCCACCAAGTTCTCCATGTGGCTATACATATGCTATAACAATGTGCTATAATGAATAAAATAATCCTGCTGTAAATTCAGTATTGTTTGAATCTGGGTGCTGTTTCATACCTCGATACCACACGCAGTCTAAGGCAAAAGGGTCCTGAAGTGACAAAAACTGCAACCTGCATGTATACTTGTTTCAGATGTCCCCTAGAATCCCTTCAATCCTCACTTCTTCAGATTCTCTTTATTATGCAAAACAACTCTATTTATGCACCAGTATTTAAGAGTTTGAATTCACCTGCACTTCTTATTCTTCTTCCATCTTGATAACACGTGGCACATATCCCCAAGTGTTCCACCTACCAAGAAGAGGAGCTATTCCCTTATCTTACCTGTCATATTGCACGTCCTCTGATTACTTTCAAAATGATACTGCCTTCGTGCCTGGGCAATGTATTCAGCTGCCTCTCGTTCTTGGATTTCTCTGATTTTCTTCTGTCCATATTTTCCCAGTAAATAGACTCCTACAGAGAAATATTCATATTAAAAGGTGCTTTAATAACGTGAGAAAGGTTCCTTCAGCCTCTTTCTTTGATTTCAAACCATAAGGGTGTATAGTGTTTTTTTCTGGATATGTGGGTCGTGAGTATTTTTAATAATGATTGACAAAGTAATATTCAGAAATAATGTTTTCAAAATTAATTAAAAAGTCAGTGGTAATGACTTGAATCAATATAAAAAACTTTCCTGAGAAGAGGTATCTTGTCATTCACAGAAGACATTTTTGGTACTACTGCAATGTGAACAATTAGTGCCAAAGAGATCAAAACAAAAAAGAAAACGCAGGTTAACAAAAACAAAGAATAGAGAAAACAAACAGGAATGCATGAGTCTGGAGATTAAATATTATCAGAAGTTAGAGATAAAACTCAAGAATCACAAAAGAGAAAAATGCTACAGACCAACACTTCCTCCATTTAGTCCTGAAACTTCCGTAGGAAGAACCTTGAAGAACCCAGCTTCACTGGGTTTTATCCTGCCTGGTTCCTACTTTCCAGCTCCATTCTTCCAAGTTCCTTAAGGACCTGCATCACTCTCACTAGGAATCTCCATTTCCACAAAGACCCACCAAACATTTTCACTCTACATTTTCTGCTCTCACAACATCCCTTGGGAGTTTTCCCCAGCTGCTTGTCTCACACCACCAGAGGTTCTCTCCAGACTGCCCGCAGCCCTCTTCTCATCTTTCCTCATCTCTGCCCCACTTTCCAAGCCGTTCCTCAAGACACCACTACATATTCTAGGCTTATCCTCAGCACCTTTGCCCACTGCAAGCTGCTTTTCATTCATGTCTCCCCCTCCACCTGGGGCTTCTTGTAACACCTCCTGTTCATTTGCTGCCTCCTTTATGCACTGGGAGCAGCAGCTCCCTATTTCGGTGTGCAACGAGTGCTTCCCATGTTCTCTCATGAGAGAATTGGAGTGGGGACAGAGATAAGGGAGGAACCAACCCAAGCAGAGAAGATTTTTGTACAAGCTGATCATCTCCTCTCTGCTGTGGAGCAAGTACTGAAACTTCTCTATAGAGGGTCAGGTCAATACAAGTAGAAGAAACCTGAATAATAAACAGAGTCTTCACTTATTTTTTTTACCCAAAAGTACTTTCTAAAGTCATAAACACACAGTCACAAAGTTTTCTTCAATTTTCACATTTAGAAGCGAATATTTGAACAAATGAGGCATTTAATAGTTGAATGCTGAAAGTTTTAAAATTAATTTTAAAAACCAAATCCACAAAAACTAAAACCAAAACCAAACAAGCAACAAAGCCCAACAAACAAAACAAAAAGCAAAAAAATCCTGCAAAACCCAAACCAAACAAAAACCCCCAAAACCCACAACCAAACTCAAATTCTCCAAGATTTCAAATTCAGCTACACTTTTTAGGTCATAAAAACCTTTTAAAATGTTCTGCAAAACTGTCATCAGTGTTTTGAAAGACTTGTCAACTTTGTGCTCCGGTGTTCAGGGTTGCAAAAGAAATCCAGCAATTCCTACTGGCATTATGTTTCCTAAGAGGCAATACAAGCCAGAGCAGCTTGGAACAACCACAGGCACTTCCACTCATTTGCCTAAAGCCTCATAAAATAGAAATGGATAAGTCTGTCTCTCGCTTCAGCCTTTAGGCACACTGACCATTTGCCATGTGGAATATTCACTCCATTAGTTGTAAGCTTTAATATTACGGGTCCATATACAAAAATGGGATTTGACCACTAAATTATTAACCAAAATGAGACTTCATAAATAACAATTAGATTATTTTTCTCTAAAATATATTCTTGACAGGAATTGATAATTTATTTAGAACACAACTGCCAGAGTACTGATTTTTTTGTAGCTAGCATACTGAAATAGAAACAATTTTTTTAGCATTAGCAAATAGTTTTTGAACACAAGATTTTTCCAATCATTTTACTCCACCACATTTTTCACATTACATTAATACATAGTAATTTGTCCAAATGACTACTTTAGTTTACTTTCCTCCAACCCAAAATAAATCCTTTTAACTCCAAGTTTTGTGGCAGAAAAGTCATAAGTACAAAAAAAGACCCTTCCTGAATGTAGACAGGACATAGGCAGACATGCAAACTGTTCAAGAAGAATCATGTGCATGCCCTTGAGTGATACGCTGGAGCAGCAGCTTTAAGATTGAGACAGCTAATTGCTTAATATTTGATTGTTAAGGCTGTGTGACTACTTTGTGCTAAGAACTGCTGTGCCTCACGAGGGTCCAAAGTTGCAGTAGCAGCCATCCAGGTTTAACAGGAAGTTTCCAGAAAAAAACAGTTGTCTCAAACAATGCAACACCAGCTACTAATGGTCTTATTTCTCCCTCCCCTGAACTAAGCCATAATTTTGACTCACTGCTAACAGACGTTGCTTATCTGCTATCATCCTCATCTTTGGGAATGGAATGCATTAGAAGTCAATCGAGGTAAAAGTTGCACCATCCACATGGCTTAAGGAAAACCAACGAATGATAACAAGTTTGGAGTCTGGCAGTCAGCAGCAGACGACCTCTGCTACCAACTGCATGGATTTTAGGTGCCTCCGAGTCGCCTGCAGGACATAGCACCTCACTTGGGAAATTCAAGTCTCTGTTGTGACAGTGAAGTTCTGCCCACTGGTCACTCACTGCCTGAGACCAGCAGCGGAGCCTCTGCAGATCTCTGGCTTACGGGACATTCCAAGTCGCTGCCATCCTGGGAGTTGCCTGCAGGTGTGTTCATGGGTTACATCAAACAACCACATGTGTACTGTGTTAACACACCTACCATTAATTCAGAAGACCTGACAGTAACAGAGACTTCCAAAAAGTCCAGAATGAATGCATCATATGGAAAAATTGTCACTTAAGAGTTGGAAGCAGAACCAGAGGAAGCCACATCCCAAGAATTGCCATAATGTCTAATCAGCTAATGAACCTATCAGATTTCAAAAGTCTCTCTTGTTATAAAACAAGCAAAGACAACACCAACTTTTTACAACAGCTAATATAACTCAGTTTTGCCCATCAGTATGGGATAGGTCTGCAAATAGTGGCAGCCACAAGATTTATAATTAACTAAATTTATAGATTTATAATTAGCTAATTGTATAGATGGAACTTCATACTGAATCTTTCCCCTATGTTTCATACAAAACCAGGAATTAAATTCAGAAATGAGACTGCCCAAAAGGCAAACTCTCCATAAACCTTTTTCTACCTTCATCAAAATGGGAACTATACAAATAACCCAATGCTTCTGACTTGAAGAGTTCAGAAACACACGAGTGGTACAAACTAGGATTACATCACCTGAAGACAGAACCTTTAAGTACAGGAACCTCAGCAAGGATCTCAAACTTTGACTTACATTGCTTCAAAACTGATCTACAAAGTGAAATGTATTTCCATTTGTATTGGCTGTCTGTTCTGGATTTGACTGAGATAAGAGTTAATTTTCTTCACAGTAGCTGGTATGAGGCTGCATTTTGGATTTGTGCTGGGAACATTGTTAATAATACAGAAATGTTTTTGGTATTGCTGAGCAGGGCTTGCACAGAGTCAAGGCCTTTCCTGCCTCTCACACCGCTCCTCCAGGGTGCAGGCAGTGCACCCTCACGATGCATTAAGGCATCCCTCCATGTTGGAAGCACTGACAGCATTGACACTGGGGGTGCACAAAGAGATAGGAGGGGACACTGACCCCAGCAGACCAGAGGGATACCCAACATTATAAGACGTCATATTGAGCAGTAAAACTAGTGGGGAGGCTGAGGGTGATGCCTTAAGGGGTATGCTCTGTAGCCCTCTTTGGCCGTAGCACTGTACAGTCTCTTCCCATCTAAATATAAATAATGCAAATATAGTTTACAAAATCTGCAGGCTCTTACATGTTCATTCTAGTAGCTTCAAACAGGTAGGATATTTCTCACATCAGCTAAGTTATGACTTGCTTCTCCCACAGCCCCTTCCTTTCTTCACAGGTGGAATGGAAAGGTGGGAAGGTAACTAAGAGCCATGAAGTTTCCAGAAAACCTCTTTACAGCCCAATGTGACCTTTGCCCTTATCACCATACTTACCTCAGAAAGTAAAAAAAGAAAAAAGGGAAATTTGCAGTCTTAAGAGCTCTATTACATAGAAATTGTGCTGACACACATAAGCCTGCGTCCTTCCAGGACACGGACAGCTCTGTAAGTTGTGGTTTGTCCTTCTGTTCAAGCAAGCTGTGCACCAGCTGACAACTGTCCTGTTATGGTTGAAAAACATTTTTAAAACATGCAGGCAACTAAAGCCTTATTCTCTTACCAAAAAGTATTTCATGCCCCTGTAGTCACAAACCAAGCCAGCTTTCTCTGCTGAGCAGAGAGACTTCTGAAGTGAAATGCTCCTTCTGCAAGCCAAAGGTTGCAACAGATGAGATTCAGCAATAATTAATTCACCACTGAAATCAGAACCACACATTGCACACACGCCCTGAACTTGTTCTTCTATTGCAGCAATAGAATTTCAGTGGTGAATCATTTTGTAATATCCACTGAAAACTACCTTGAATGTTCAGGAGAGGCAAAAGGTACTTTAATCTACCAATCCAGTGGCAACTGTTGAACCCAATCCATCCTTGTGGCTCCAGCATGCTTGTTCACTCTCTCTCTACTTTACATCTTTCTAGAGGGTTTGATCCCAGACCACTAATTTTGCATGATTGAAGGGATTTAAGTATTTTTAATACACAATATATTTTATATTGTTAAAAGAACAACTTCTAAAGAAAAGGTTTGTACTGGGTCTTTGCTAAGTTGAGGTGTTCTCAACTCCACTCTGTGGTTAAGGGAGAATTACTTATTTTTCAGTTGATTTTCCCCTCAATTTGAGCTCTTATTTTGTGAGGTTCACATCTTCATAAGCAGAAAAATCTGTTGTAGTGTTGGGATTGAGAGAAATTATACTAAGAGTGACAGCTACTGATAACACATGAGGAAATCTATCTCAGCAAACAGAGGAAAAGCTACCAATCAACTCAGACTTCAGTGCAACAATTTGTCAGTAATACTACACTGATCTAACCACGTATCAATAATAACGTAGAGACTCTTTTGTACTGCAGAATGAATCATTAAATATTCACATGAATCTCTGACCATGTGCCAGTTAAAGTCTCAAAATCTTTAAATCCTGTGATGCCCCATTTTCTTTACTACATCCTCCTTTCCAGATAATGCACCTGCAGCTCCTAAAAAAACACCAGAGACATGTGGATTCCAGGCCCTGGTATTAAATTAGCAGATTTGGATGCTTTTCAGTTACTTCCAAATAGTCTGTCCTCAAGTAAAAGCAGTGTGTAATCTTGCACTCTACCTTTCAAGATATGGCAGTATTTTCTAGAGGAGAGTTCATTGTGGACTCAGAGCTCTGATTCATTGGTGGGGACATTACCACAGCTCCTGGAGTTACTTTAAGGTCTAATCCATTACTAATATGCAGATGGCCAAAGCATTCAAGGTTCAGCTTCTGAACAACTGTCTCACAAGGCTCTACAGGAAATCACTCCATCTCCCAGGCTGCCTTAAAACACCACAGTGCAAGTTGCAGCTGGTGGCAGCTAATGATGTTCACTTGCTTGCTTACTTCAGTCCCAACAAAAAAAGCACTTCTCTACTGAGTCCTCAAACACTACAAGGCCTGAGGGAACAGGTTCTTGATCCATGGTGCAGAAAATAACAGTATAGTTAAGTGTTTTCAGTCAGAAGTTGAAAAGCTTATTAGAGTAGAAGCATCTTGGGGCTTTTTTGGATTGACCATTCTTTAAATTATTTTAATCCATGATTGCTTTTTTTTTGAAGAGTATTTCATCCAGTCAGTAGCATTTTAGTAGAAGTGACACAGAACTGGACATAAATAACACCAAACATTAGGAAAAAGCTGCAATTTCAGTGATTTTAGGTTGTTTTGCAGGCTGGCAGAAGGCTGTTCATACACAAGGAATTTAGGATTTCAGGCTACTAATTTCAGGACCACTAAGATCCACAAGCTCCCCAATACCTGCTTTCCCACTTGGACATGGATCCATGTTTACTAGTTGAAACCGGGACAAGTGCTGTTTTTATTATTCCCATCTGTCCACCCACCACTCTCACACAGAGGTTGAAGGGCTGGGGGAGCAGCTCGCAGGTCACAGCCTGCTGTATTAAAGTAAATCTGTGTACTTAACACAGTGGGCTGTGTGGCAAACAGGACACTGGGCTGTACTTGCAGAGCCACAGAACCTGCAGGTGATGGGGTGAGCTGGAGAAGTGGTCTGACCAGTACTGCAGTGACCATCATCTAACCTATAATCATGTACCAATTGGCACTCTTGGGGAAAACGCAAAAGGAATTAATGATGAAAGGATGCGGAGGACACAAGAACCAAGGCAAGCCAGAAGTAAGTACAACTCACCTTCATGGGGGACTCACCAGAATATATTGCAAAACATATCACAAAAACCCCTCTGCCCTCAGTGCAGGCAAGTTCCAGAAGATATAAACAAACACAGTCTTTCCCTTAACATCGCTGTAAAACTGAATTCTGTGTCATTTAAATCAGATGTAAGTACATCTGATGGCTGGGTGTGCAAAAACATGGCTGTACCTTTTGAGAAGCATCTACTCTCCAGCTGCACAGCTACGCACATTATCATTAAATAGAGAGACAGATACAATGTGCTCTTTTCAACTCACAACTGAAAGCAATTCCATAATAACTCGAAGGAAAGTACTATACCATGACCACACTACAGGTTAGATAAAAGCCTTAAGGCAGAAAAAAAAATTAATGCAAAAAAAATTAACACATCCTATGAAAGTTTTGTGTCTGCAGCCAGTCTGTCTTTGTCCAGAGAAGGGCAACAAAGCTGATGAATGTCTGGAGTGCATGTCATTCGAGCAGAGGCTGAGGGAGCGGGGGTTATTCAGCCTGGAGAAAAGGAGGCTCGGGGGAGACCTTACTGCTCTCTACAACCACCTGAAAAGAGGTTGTAACCAAATGGGAGTTAGTCTCTTCTCCCAGATAACTAGAGACAGGACAAGAGGCCATAGTCTTAAGCAGCGCCAGGAGAGGTTTAGGTTGGACATTAGGAAGAATTTCTTCACAGGAAGGGTGATTAGACATAGGAATGGACTGCCCAGGGAGGTGGTGGAGTCACGGTCCCTGCAGGTGCTTAATGAAAGACAAGACATGACACTCAGCGCCATGGTAGTGTGAAAAGTCTTTTCCAACCTCACTGATTCTGTGAATTCTGTGCTATTCTGACAACTGATCTCAACGCACAAGTCACAGATCAAATCCGAGGCTTTCAGCCCCCATCCCAAGAGCAGTAACACAAACATCACCCACACTTTGCGAGGTTTAAACGCCGCTTCAAAGCAACTCGAACACCCGCCCTGAGAGCGCCCAGGCAGCCCCAGTCGACGGCGGTCGGCGGCAGCGTCCCGGTGCCACCGGCCGGGCGAAGGGGCCGCTCCGAGCTCCGCCCGGAGCTCTCGAGCACAGAGTCTTTCCAGCCTGCGGGTTCCTCGGGGGGAAGCTGGGGGGAACTCTCCGGGCCCAGCGCCGGCTCCGCTGGGAGCGCTCAGCAGGGAGGCCCCGCGGCCCCAACCCCGGAGCCGCGCCCACTCCCGGTACTGTCGCCCCCGGCCCTGGGGCCGGGTGCCGGGCACTCACCGCCGAGGAAGGTGCCGAGGACGAGGCATTTCTTCTTGTGCCGCTTCAGGAAACTCCAGAGGGACCGGAGCATCCTGCGGTNGGGGCAGCCCCGGGGCCCCTCACGGCGGCGGGAGAAATGGAGCCCGTCTGTGGTCTGTGCCCCCCGCCCGCCGGTAGAACGCTGTCGTGTCTGTCCCGCAGGCTAAAGAGGCGCTGGAGAAAGGGGAGGTCCCCGTGGGCTGCCTGCTGGTGTACGACGGCGAGGTCGTAGGCAGGGGCAGGAACGAGGTCAACGAGACGAAGAACGTGAGTTGGAGTCCCCCGGGGGCGCCGTGGCTTTGCCGCCCCTGCCCTGCCCTGGTCCCGGGTCTCGAACGTGCTCCCTTGGAGGCCTTTAAGTTCACCGGGGGGCTGAGAGTGAGAAAGGAGTGTCCTGTGTAGCTTTATCTGCTGTAGTTCTTTCCACAGGCACTCCAGAAACAGCTAGTTGTGTTAGTAAACTCGTGGTTTTGCATGGTGTGGTACGGTTATTTGAAAAGTACTGAGCTATAAACTGGAAATCCGACTTTCTTGCTTTTCTAGGGAAAATCCCGTGCAAATAAAGGAATAAGTAACGATCAGACTCATCTTGGAAGAGATGGGGGAAGACAAGCAGTTGGGAAGTTGTGTAGACTTACAGAATACATAGAGTAAGCGAATGTCACATTTGGTTTACAAAGTTCTTCCTTTTTACAAAATTGTGCTCTATAAAAGATATTGCCTATAGATTTTAGACCTGTTGCAACTTTAACCGTCAAGCTGGATCTTATACCTGCTGACAGACCCATTAAAACCAACAGGGATTTGTACAACTGCAAGTTTTGTATAAATGAATCTGACCGCTGATTCTGGCTGTAATTTCTGTTAGATGTCTCAAATCTGAAAATATAATAAAAAGTGAAAATTAGTCTTTTAAGCTCAAAAATGTAACGGTAAAGATGAACCATTATACTAATTTGTGCTACAGGATAAGCCACAATGTATTAAGGTGATCCTAATACAACGGTAAGAAAGGCAGATAAGGTAGGTATCTCATGTTATGTCACTGTAAACACTGTGGGGAAGTAGGCACTTCCTGGGAAAAATCATGCTGGAGATACTAATACTGTATAGAAATCACACATTCATGAACAAATGGAACATAACTGGCAAGACTGATGACAAAATCAGAATCAGCTCAAAAATATCAGGGAAACTTTTCAGGCTTTTCTGGTGTCATGGTTGCCTGAAGGTACATACTAAAATGCAAGTAGCCCGATTTTTAAAAATTCAGCTGTGTTTTGGAAACAGTAATGTGCTAATATATTTGAAAGCCAAGCCTCTTTTGAGCTGCTGTTTAGTTCAAGTTCCAGTTCTTTTGTGGCTTAATTTTCGTAACTGTTTGTATTATAGTGACTGGAAATGCTGGGTACTTAGTGCTTCTAATTTTTTTATCAGATACTTAATTGCTCCATATAGTCTGAAAGAAAATGTAAGCTTGAATGAAGGACTTGCTAGGAAATGTGAATGCAGGGAATTGTTTTCAGTTTTCTCCTAACGACTTCTGGCATTGTTTAGGGATAGTCCTGGGGAAAAAATAACCCTCTCAAACCATTGAGGCAGTTCCAGCAGACATCATAAAGCTCAAAGTCTATTTTAAAACTAATTTCTTGTCCTACCTTATACTGAAGGACTTCTCCAGATCATCATTCCTCAGATTGCTAAACAACATCTGATTTGCAGTTTTAAACTTTTTATGTTCTGTTTATATCTCTGCTCTTGTGCCAACATCATCCATTATTTTACTTAGCTTGAATGTATTTCACGTCTTACTCCCTTTTGGCTTTTGTTTTTCCCAAGCCAGCTGTTTAATTTCATCTGAGAAGACAGGCTTTCTTTCTGTGTTTGTTCTGATAATTCTTTTATGTAGCCATTCCAGCTTTGATTCATTTTCTTGAATTCACTTAACCAGACCTCTGTACTTTATTCCAGATGGACTTTCTCCTGTGCTTTGTTTGATAACAATAATACTTCTCATTCTCCCTGGAAGAAAGTCCACCCATCTTTTCTGGAGCTTCCTTGGTCTTTTATGCTGTTTTAATTATTCATCATTTGTTACACTGAGTCTTTTTTTCCCGCATCCAGAAGGCCATCCCCCTCCTGAGTGACACCAACCCTGTCACTTTTCATTAAGTTTTTCATCATCAGGAAAGACATTACATGGTCAGCTGTAGGTGTTTTTCCAGTTAATGCCAATGTCACAACTGAAAATAATTAAGCAAAATTATCTTGTTCTTGCTATTTAGTACCCTCTGGACAAATATTTCCCCTGTCAATGCAAGGTCTCTTCTTTTCTTGCTCATCTTATATTTCTGGCACAAGGCTGTTTTTCCCCAGACTCAATAATTTTACGAGTTCTACCAGATGTATTGTGAAAGTCCAGAGAGATGAGGTTGGTGTTTCTCTTGCCTAGAAAAAACATTCATCAAAGAAAGTTACTAGGTTAATTTAGTGTCAGATACCTTACTGGTTTTTTTTTTTTGTTTCATTTGCATTTTATAAGGGTCAGTTTGTTAGTTTGTTATTCAAAGTTTGTTATCTTGTCTTTATCTTGCCTTGTTTGTTCTGCTGTTGAGACTCCCCTGGATCTGTAGGTGTCAGGACTGTATATCCTCATTTTTCAATAGAGGGACTGTTTGCTCTGACAGGTTTCAGCCACGCAGTGCTCTCCCTTGATGCATTAAAACAGTGCTATGAGACTGGCAGCCTCGTACATAAGTTCTTGAGCAGTTCTTGATGGAAATGATACATCAACTTGGGGTTTTGCTCCTCATCCCTCTTCTATGCCTAGGCGATTTCTTAAAGACCTAATTCTTTATCTCATATACTGTAATTTGTGCTTTCATACCCTTATTCTGCCTTTTGACCACGTTCTCTGCATCGTTTTTATTGAAAAGGCAAGTTATTAATTTTGTTTTAGAGTAGCTATAATTAAACTAGTTATATATATAAATTAGAGTTATATGTAAAAATTATAGTTATAATTAAACTATAATTATATTTGAGCCTCATCTCAAGGTCACTGTATTAGTGCTAGCTCCTTTTTGATGTGTTTCTTCTCAAGGTATTTTTACTTTGGTTGACAGTCAGTGATTCTTGCCTTAGCCTTGGCTTCCTGACTTCCAAAATGTAGCTTTATAATACATGGACTTTTTTAACCTATTGAAAACTTTCTTTCTGATTTTAAAAAGTGACCATTTATCCAGTTAGATCTGCATTCCTCCCCTACAATTCTGCCCTTGCTCGGGATCAACTTGCTGCTAGGCCTTATGTCAAATAAATTCTGCTTTCTCCTTAAGTAGGTCCCTGCTTCCGCTGATCTAATGGAAAGAAGTTAGGAGAAGGTAGTGTCTTCTTTATGGCCTCTTTCATTCTGTTCCTAAACAGAATGAACAAAAATTTCCTTTTTGGTGAGAAGTTGTAGTTGCTGAAAATGCTTCAATTTTGTTTCATGTCACCCTGCATACCTTGTTTGCCCCAAATGTCCGTAGTAGGATACGCTAATGTCAGAGATATTGCTGCTTACTCTGTGGAAGTTATTTGCAAAATTATTCATCATCCCATTCTTCTGGGGAAAGTTGCTGTTGGAAGAGGGGAATTTACATACAGCTGTGTTTGTTTTATTTTATTTGTTTTGGAGCATCAGCATTTCAAAACAGTTAGGCATGCCATTACTTGCCTTCTTGGGCAATAGTGCAACAAATGTCTGTGCCTGGCAATTCATTCACAAGCTTGTGCCAGTACTGGGTTCCCTCTGGCAGCTCCCACATGTACTTGTTCACAGTCTTGCCTCAGACCAACCTGAACATTTTCTTTCTTATAGCATAAGAAATATGTGACCCTTCACAGCTAGAAACATTTTTTTGGCATCTTTATTCCCATGTGTAATGCAATCATTCACTTCCCAGTAAAATGCCCTCTATATTAAGCCCTTAGTCAATAAAAAAAAGGTTATCTAGTCGTAGCTTGATACAAAATAAAATCTTAAGACAGACCTAGAAGGTCAATTTTTCCCCCATATACTGACTTTAAGAGGGACCTTTAACAGATGTGTAAGGAAGGAACTCAGGAAAGCAGAGAGTAGCATAAACCTCCCTCTTGCATATCCTTTCTACTTCGGAAAGTGAGTAGCTTGGGGACTTCCAGAGCCCTGGACTATACTAGGTCATTGTTTCTGATAGCTGTCTATGCACATATACTGCATGAATTTGTCTAAACCTTTTTTTGAACTCATTTATGTTTTTGGCTTCCATAGCATCCTGTGGCAACGAGTTTCACAATTTAATTACGTGCTTTGTGAAAGAGTGCTTCCTTTTGTTTGTTTTATATCTGCTGCCTGATAATTTCATTGGGTGCCCACTTGTTATGAGAAGTAATAAATCATAATTGTAACTGTGATTTTCCACATTTTTCTTGATTTTTTTAAAAACCTCTACTGTGGTACTCTTAACTTGGAAAACTAATGACTGTATCTGATGAGTCTAATTAGTCTCCTGTTCTCTCTGTTCTTTAACTTGGATAATCCTCTCTCACCGTGAGGTGAATTTGTCCTAGTGTTCCCATGTCTTCATGACATGAGATGACCAAACCAGGGCGTATGACTTAAAATATTGATGCACTGAGATGTAGTAATGTTCCATATTCTTTTATGTAGCTCTCTTCGATTACTGCAAAACTGGTATGACCTGCAGCATGGCTTTTCTTAACTTGTACTCTGAAGATCAGCAGAGGCCTGAGAGCAGTGTCACAGGATAGAGACATGTTTTCCTCTGGTAATGAAGGCTTATTGCTTACAGGCTTTCAGTTGGTACTCAGGAGTATAAAAGTCTTAGTCTAATGCGTGTGTTAAAAACGTGATTTTTACAGAATAGAAAGTAAGAAGGGAAATACTAGCAGTCTTAATTAAAATAAGCATTAGGCTCTGTAACTGGAGTGTCCTTTCTTAATGAGTACTTTCTGATATTTTTTCTGTGACATTTGGTTGGTGTAACACAGTGCTGCAGATATTCCAGAGTGATACTGGGACGTTACTGATTGTTTTTGCCTTTCTGCAATTAAATTCAACACTTCTGTTCAGGTTTTTATGCCATAGGTACTGAGATGCTAATCATTCAGTTATCTCGGATTAAAAAAAGCGAAATTAATATTATTCTGCCTTTTTGTAATCAGGCATATGCTTCAGTCCCTGCCTATTTCTTCGGGGACTTACAGTACATGTATGTATTCGCAGGCAGCATTAAACCTGATGCAAACTGAAAATGCTGTGCCTCCACAGCATGCCAAGCATGTTCCAGGAATTAGTGCATATTTACAGTGTATTCATTACATGACGGTGTAGTAACGTTGTCAAAGGGAGGAAAAGACAGTAGGTAGGAGCACATTCTTAACATTTCCAGAGAAAGTAACCCACTCTTCATTCTTGCTCTTGGAAGCACAATGGGCTATAGGCTAGATCAGTTGTTCCGGTGTATTTCTTAAGCCTCAAGTAGAACTTTTAAGTCTTGCCTTACTGTGCTGGCAAGAGGAGAACTTCTGCCGAGGACCAGGTAGGAGAAGAAACTGGTTTGCACTTGTGGATCTTGTGTGCTGCACAGGTTGAATATGTTGCTTCTTGGGCTGAGTTTCTTCTGCAGTTTGGGCAGCATGAAATTTCTTTTGCAACTTGAACCAGCAAAGAGCATTACATTACTTCCATAATGAAAGTGAATAAATGCAAACTTTAAGAAAATATTTGTTTTTATCTCCTAGGCTACTCGACATGCAGAAATGGTGGCAATCGATCAGGTCCTTGACTGGTGTAAGCAACACAACAGAGATTATAGGGAAGTGTTTCCACAGTTGGTGCTGTACGTAACTGTAGAGCCCTGTATCATGTGTGCAGCTGCTGTGCGCTTGATGAGTATCCTTTCATGCTTATTCATGCTGGAAAACAGTATGTCAAGTGAGCCCACAAAGAAGGGCCTGCCACTGTCAGGGGAAGCCAGGAGGGGTGATCTGAGGGTCTGCACCCACGTCCATTTACTGTGTGGTGAAATAGCGAGAGACTGAGAACATAAGAGAAATGGTGCAGTTAGGACAAACAACTTTTTCTCTTGGAGATTAAAAATACATTTTAGAGATATCTGTTAGTATGTAAAATGAGCTAAGCTCTGTTCACTGTTCAGTTTTGAATGTTGTAATAATTGGTAAACAGTGTCTTCTTATGCCTCTGATTTGTGATTCTTGCTTTTCTGAGGAAGGCTGGATGTGCATCTTCAGCAGTACATCTTGCATTACTCAGAAGTGAGTTGTGATTTTATGAGGGAGGAATTGCAGTACAGACTAATTTAGTTTGAAAAGTACAAGCACATTTTAATAAAATTTAATGGCTACTTAAATCAGGCTACTGTTCTTCCTACTTGCTTTTCACTATAACTTAATACCTTGACTCATTCCCATAAATTCCACGGGTCGTATATGGCTGTCGAAATGAGCGATTTGGAGGCTGTGGCTCAGTTTTGAGCATCTCATCTGATGATATGGTGGACACAGGAGACCCATTTGAAGTAAGCTGTAAAATGTTTCTCTTTGTTTTTCAGCTAGGGTACTATGTCTGGCTTCGTTACCAGGCTCTGAGAACGTTATGCATCACTTTAAGAGGACTCAGATGGAAGATGACCAAGTCAAGTAAACTTGACTTAATAAGAAAATAATGTAAAAAAAATAGTTCCTTAAGAAAATTGAGGACAAGCCTGATGACAGTCTTAAATTATTTAAGAGTGTATCAAAGGGGAAGGGAAAGAGTTATATTCTTGGAACAAGATAAGAGTTAAATAATCTAAAATATCTGCAATACTTAGAACAGTAAGTGTATGCTGCAGGAATTGATGAGTGAAAATTGTTTTAAACTGCAGAATGTATAAACACCTAATCAATAAAGATCAAGTAACAGCAACTTACTGAGCTATTGTTTTTTAGCTGAGCCACTGGAAATGATTGTATTTTTGCTTACAGTCTATGAGGTAAAATGCATTAGCTTAGACTTACTTCATATAGCTCAAACCCCAAAATACATCTGGACTCCACGTGTAGCAGAGGAGATTTTGTTTAGGTATCAGAAAACGTTCTGAACAGTAAGGTTACTGAAGGACTGGAACAGTGTCTGGAAAGAATGAGGTGTCTTTGTCATGTAAGAAAGGCTGGACAAGCATTCAGTGGACGTATAGTATGCATAAACCTAGATGCTTTACAGCATTGTGCAACTATACCTGTATACCCATACACACATATACAGATCATTTGTAGCTGTATATTCATTACCTATACATAGTTTGTCAATAGTCCTGCCTTATGCAATGATACTGATTAGGGTTCTTGAAGTTCTTTTCCACAGTTCACATTTATGATTTAATGAATGTAAAAAACAAGTAGTATATTTCAGCATTGTAAACGAACACTAAAGACTCAAGGCTCAAAAGAATTTCAGTCAGTAAGACAGTACTGTTTGGTAGTCCACTGTAAATATATTAGTTATCTTTCTGTCAGTGTTAGTGAGACTAGCATCTGAACTAATTTGTATGGTCAGTACTGGAAGGGTGTTCATTTGCTAACATTGGCATGTGGTATTTAATTTTTTTATATGTTCAGAAGAAAGAAAGGAGAAGGTTCTTGCTACTACAAATCCTTCCTTTGTTTCTGTAGGCAATTGCAGTGGGTTGTATAGGAGTAACTAATTATTTTCTAGTGTGGGTGAAGATTCAATTAGTGTGAGTGACATTTAAATGCTTTGTCATTAATGTTTATGGCCTGGAAAAGTATTTTGGAAGGACCAAAAAGGTCTGAGAGGTGACTGTTAGGAATAAAGAATAGGTGTGTGGATGAATGTTTTCTGGCAGAAATTTCATCTACAAATACCTAGGTGTATGTCTCCTAGATTTCCAAGTGCAGAATATGTGTGAAGTACGTTAGAAACACATTAATAAGGAAGAAATTGTAGATTGCATAAAAATTTTACATAAGTTACTAATGAAGTTTGTTTTGCCTAACTTATTAGGGAAGTTATTTACTCTATAAGCCTCTATTTCCTCTAAGCCCTCAATACAGTGTTTTTCAAATGTATTTGGTATTTAACCTGAAAAGGAGATTTTTCTGACCCTTGACAGTACAGTTGCTTAAAATTATTGTGTACTTAAGGCATTATTGTGAAGCATGGAATATATTAGATATGCTCACTAACATCATTCAATTCAAACAGTGCACTTCTGGCTATCGTGCTGAGGAAGCAGTGGAATTGTTAAGAGCTTTCTACAGACAAGAAAATCCCAATGGTAGGTTTTACATGAATGCACCCATTTTGATCCCAACTTAATTTAAAGAAATGCTAGCACTGATATTACTGTAATTCACTTCTGATGATTTTTCTCCCTTTCTGTTTCTTCTTGGCAGCACCAAAATCGAAAGTACGGAAAAAGGATCGTCGTAAGTAGCCCTACATTGGTGGAAGAAAGAAACTTACCAAAAACTTATATGGGAAGGTTTCTTCAGCATCCTTCTGGTTTTAAAATGTGCAGTTCAATCAAACTATGCCTAATTTTTTGTACAGTGTTTCTACTAATAGTATACTTACTACCTGTGATTTCTTGCTATCATAATGACCAAACAAAAGAATAAATGGCTCTTTTTTTAGAAAGAGAAAAATTTGTTCACTTGTTTACAGGTAGATGGATCCATTCAAATGATGCCATTTTGTACAGCACATTCTAGAATATTTTTTCCTTCTGTCTGTGGAGAAGCATCTTGCATTTGTAAATGTTTGCTTAGGCAAGTAAGTCTGTCTCTTGGAAGGTTACGTTTGTAAGTAAGTCCTTCACAGTCCATGAGTGTAAATTTAATCAAAAGGCATATAAAGGAATTGTACAGTCCTCCAAGACTGTAAGACCATTGTATATGTTTTTTCGTTGTTTTTTACATCCCCTCTAGCACAAGACAGATTTTTGGACATAATTACTGAAAGTCAATTAACCTGTGTAGAGAGGTACATATGCAGAATCACATGTCTTATTTTGTGTATGCTGTTGCTTAATAAGGGTAAGCAAACGGCACTTGACTGCACAGCATCTTCATACAAAGTTGTGGACAGACTCTACACAACTCTTTAGACTACCCACTCATCAATATTAGTATAAGAAATGCTTTATTTTTAAGAATCCTCTTAAAGTTGAAGCTGTTAAAGTTGAAGCTCCTAAGTTATAGTAACTGAGATGGGCAGATACAAGTGAAAAACAGGAAATTAAATTGGTAATAGCATGAAGAAAAATTATTTAAGATGTTTATCTTTTTGTACTGTTGGTTGGCTTTGTCATTTCCTTGTATTGTGTTTTGCAGTAATTTATAATCCAGAAGAGGGCCTTCAAGTTCCACTAATGAATTAAGAGTACAAGTACAGTTCAATCTTGATTTTATACTTCTTATTAAGCATGAAATTTTTTGTAGATTATTTGGCTGTTACTCAGAAATTTGAGAAATGCCCTAGCATTTTTTTTTTTTGAATGCAAAAGAGCGATTAAAATTTTATGGCCATAAAAACTGAGTACAATTAAACCTTTCAGATACTTCAAATAAAAATGTTAAAATGGTTTTTAAAAGAGTATTAGAAGCATTACTTTGTCACCATTGCTCCTAATAACTTAGAATTTGTATTTTGTGTATTTACTTATTGTTTACAGTGACATGGGAAAGAAATATTTTTACCATAATAGCTATTTTTAGAGTTTGGAAATAACATTCCTTTAAGTTAAGCCCTTTAACTGGTGTCAATGGCCTGTCTTGTTCTCCTGACTCTTTCTTTGAGTCTCTCCTTTTCCAGAAACAAAAGAAGCTATGACTGTGTTTGTAGATTTCATCTTCTTTGAAGCTCTGATGCCTCATGAACCAGACAGCTAAGCTGGAAAGGCTATTTAGGAAAAGGGGATTTTTAATGACTGCAATGGCTGTTTTGGAAAGAAGTGGACACGCCTATGGTTGCAGCATTTGGCTGTGGTAGAAGGTAGCAAGTTATCTATACAGAGATGGTCCCTAATTTGCTTACACCTTCAAGTCACTGAAGTCCAAATTAAAGGAAGATATTAGACTTCTGGCTTGTTACTGACATCAGGGACAGTAGGAATTGGAGCCTTCATACTGTTATGGGCAAGGACCTAAATCTCTCAACACCTTTTCTTCTTTATAGGGGCTAAGAACACTTTGCCACTGCCTTCTTTCAAAGAAGGATGATGTCACCATTTGGATAGTGTGACGGTAGGAGCCATGAGTGTAAGTAGAAAGGTAGTAGGACAAAACACACTTTAAAAGCTGTGTCAAATTTTTCAACCCTTAAATTGGAACAGAATTTTTTTGTAATGGGAATCAGTGGTAACCTGTCACTTCAAAACTTCAAAACTTCAAAAACTGTTCAAGTCTTGCACAAGGCAAAAAGAGACTGAAGAGGGTGACAAAACTAAAAATTTCCCTGAAGAGTGATCAAGGTTAATAATGTGCATCTTGGAACAGAGGCATGAAAGATGAATAGCAGAGCAAGATAACTTGTTTTACAGGAAGGTTATAAAAGCATTTTCTGTTTACTGTTACATGTAAGCAAAAAATCAAAGTGGTCTGGTATTGAGAGGCAAATTTGGATGTGTGGGGTTGAGTGGTTTTTTTTTTAATTTGTTTTTTTTTTTGGTTTTGGTTTTGTGGTGGGTTTTTTTTTTTTTTGGTTGGTTGGGGCTTTTTGGGGTGTTTTTGTTTTTTTGGTATAATAATTAGCTTAGGGAACAAACTGCTGAAAGATTACACTGAAAGCAAAAGTGTAACCTGTTCACCTGAAAATCCTATTACATATGTTGATAAGAACAAATGCAGGTATGCAGCTATTTTTATAAAAGAAAGAAATCAACTCTTGTGTGAACACAAGCCACTCATCAGAGCCATGGCATGACATCTTGACCAGCATCAGGGGTGCAGCTGACTCCTTGCTCCCCCCAGGAGCAGGCAGCACTCTCTTCCCTGCCTGCAAATGGCCATCCTGCCACAGTAGCAGCAGCTCTGGCGGCAGGAGCCCACGGAGGCTGGTCCTGTACCGTGCCCTCAGAGATGTGCTTCAAGCAGGTGTCCCAGTCTGATGTGCCACAGCTCTTCCTAACCATGAGTTTTGAGTTTTTCAGGTTTTTAGAGTCAGATTCAAAAACCTGAGCATTCCACAAGAAATTACAGAGATCCTGGGCAGAAGTTCTAAGTTCAGTCTCAGAGAAACCTCTCCATGACTAAGCTCAAGGCAGGGACTGGAAGAAGGCAGGAGGCAGCCAGGACAGTTACAGCCAGGTGGGCTAATTGGTTTCAGTGCTCCAGATCAGAAAATGAACTTAATAAAAAAGAGAATTAGGGAATACAGAAAGAAGAAGAATGTCAGAAAAAGAATTTAACCAATCTTGGAAGCTTATTCAGCAAGAAGATGCTTGCTTGTGGCTATGGAAATATAGGCTTGGTTTGTGACTGCTGCTACCAAGTAAAATCCTGCAGCAAACTGGGTTACGCAGCCTGGAAGGAGTATTGCTGTCTGTTTGATGGGGACCCAGTGTCAGGCTTTGGCTCTAGCCTTAGAAGAGTGTCAGGAGCAACAACTTTACTTGTTCCTGACACCTGGAAAACTCAGAGCAGCAGCTTATAAATGACGCTATTCATTTTCACAGTGCTTTTACTTATTTTTATGTTTGTTTCTAGGTTGCCACATAGCAGGCCTCAAGAGCAGCAGTAAATATATGCAACTGGTTAATTTAAAGAAGTTTAAATGCTTCACGGTTTTTCCCTTGCTGCTTGATAAATAAATGCTTAGATTTCAGGGTTACATTTACCTTGGTCTGCATTTTTGCCAGTTCATCACAGGTAAACATGATTTTATTTTAGCCTTCAGTTTGCTTGTCAATAGTCTGACATCAAAATGTATTGAATCAGCTAGGAGGGCAGGAAGCCAAACAACGTGGCTTTGTCTCTGCTAAACCAATTACAATTGACAATCCAAGGCTATAATAAATATGTCTTGTGACTTGCACACTCGAGGAGAGCCTGAATTTAAATTATAGCTTTGGGTTTTGAAATGTTCGCTGATCCATTCCATTCCCATTAAGAGTGCCTTCCGCTCTGCAAAATTAAGTGATCTCTTTACATGACAGTTTAATTTAATTAATTTGTTTTTTGATATGTACATTTATGGAGTTTCTCCATTAAGCTTTTGAAATGTCTGTAGGTTCTGTGCATTAATGTAAATGCACCATGGCCCATAATTACCTTTGGCAGGCTTAGGGCACTGATAAAAAGATTATATTTTTAAAAACTGAAGTCTTCAAACTTCCTCGGTGCTTGGCAGGAAATCTATTTCTGTGTTTTATTTGGAGCAAGGCTGGGGAGCCTGCAGCCAACAACTCCAGTGTAGGCAGTAACTGTTACATTTTAGGAGAAAATACATTTGAGGCTAAATGAGAGAAGGGGAGAGAAAGACAATTAGTGCAACAGTACTAGAAGCAGCTGTTTGTTTGCTTTGCATTGTGGCTGCCAATATATATTCTTATCATTAAAGTGCATCTAGAAACAAGGTATTTTCTATGAAATTACTTCACAAAACATGGATCTTTGCCTTTTTAAGGGGCTGCTCCAAAGTGAGTTTATCTTCCTTTTTCACAATAGCTTTGCACTAGCCAAGAATACTGGATTCTCCCTTTGCCTCCTCCTCTCTCTTTTCTAAAAAAGAACTTTTCAGGGAAATATGGAATTCAGAGAAGTTTGGCGGGGAGCAGATGGCCAAGAGTGATCCAATAGGATGTAAAACTTCAGTTAGGTGGTTGCTTGGCAGGTAACTACAAGTGAGCCTGTGAGGTTTCCATAGTGATGTTTTCACATGGTGCCTTCCTTTTGTCTTTTAAAAGTCTAAGTGATTTAAAAAAAGAAAAGGGAGGTGTGTGGGGGTAACATAAAATGAAGGGCTCTGCCAGGGGCAGAGACTGGGGCTCATCTTTGATTTCTGCCTGAACAGTGGTGCATTGTCCTCAGCTACAGTTGCACACACCAGCCTCAGTTGCTGTGGTGCTTGTGTGGGCTGTCTTGCTGGATAAAGCAGGGACAGCTTCTGAAATTAAGATATGACTCAGATTGCGGTGCTCTAGAGGGGGCAATTGTTTGGGCGCTGATTTTGGTCATGTGAAGATTTCACATTTACCTGTGGAGAAAGGCTTGTCGTGGCACTTCTCTAACCTTGAGAGGTTTCTCTGCATGCAAGGAGGCAGTGCAAAAAAAATTAATGCTTCCTGTATCTTCCTACTGCTTCCTACTTTCTCCTTTCAACTCTTAGAGGTAGCCATTGCAGTCACATTAAATTATGAGAGTATAAACAACAGCCATTATCTGCACAGCCATATTGCACAAGAGAAGCAAGATTTGTAGGGAGAGGCAATATCTTTTTTTAAGCCAAATGACAGTTGGAAAAAAACAGGCAAGCTTTTCAAAAACCAGCTGTAGGGACACGGAGTTCAAAAGCTTACCAGTTTTTTCCACACACTTAATGAAAGTAAAACAAAGTTGACTAACTATGTGCCATCTCCCTGCAAAACCTGCTTTTCTTGAGGAAAAAAAAGACAAATTTGACTATCATCTGGTTTGAGCAGGAAAAAAGGTTGTGCTAGGAGACTAGACTCATGGTAAACTCTGATTCTAACACGCCAGCAGAACCCTCTGCTGCTTCTGCACAGATGTGTCAGCGCTATGCCAGCACTTTGTGAGGACCCAACACAATTTTCCCTTCTCAAAAGCTTCCGAGCAAGGTGCTGAATGCAGCAGCTCATTTACTGACCCTTTCATCCTCATGCAGGGAGACACTGCTGAGGAGAAGCAGGTTCTTAGCAGGGGTACTGTGGAATGGGGAGAGTGGTTCCTGTTAGTTGTGGTTTACAAATCCCAGCATAAACTGCTCTGAGTGCTGTGGTACAAGCAAATAAAATCAGTTTATCCTGAGAACAAATTTACCTGGCTGCCATGCTGTGCTACAGTCTCACTCGTACATTACTAAACCTGGCCCTGGAGACTTTTTAAAGAAAAAAAAAGCAACACTTTCTTTTAAAAGAAATTAGTTTCTTACCCTCTGCAACTTCTTTGCAGCCATGCTGTGCAGCACTTGTACCAGCAGCAGCCTGAATGAGTCATTTAAAACTATACCTCTGTAGTGCAGTTTTAAATATCTAAATGCATCCATTAGGATGCTCCATCAGGATGCTGCAGCTGCCAGAGACAAGGGGGAGGGCTGAAAGCTCTCAGCTGTGTTAGCCACAAAACCTTGATTGCTTACAACATAGGACACATCAGAAGCATTTCCACCGCATGGAAAATCTGGCAACGTCAGTGTGGGCAACTGCAGCTCAGGGAGATTCAACCTATGGATTTACCTGTAAATGTACAGTCCTTGCAGTGCTGCTGTGCCACTGAGGGCAGTTAGGGAATGGCATTACAATGGGTTGGAGCTGGGCAAAGTGGAATGGCTCAGACTCTTGCCCATCTTCTTAACATTGTGCCGTGGATGTGTCCTCAGTGCTCACTCACTCTAATATACTGTACTGATAGTTTATTCTGTTCATTCCTGTGAGCATTCGATTTTCCTTCATACTCAGTGGCAGAGCTACAGTGTGCTCCCTTTTGGAACCACCTTCCTGTTCATTTGAGATTTCAGACCACCCACAGGCAGCTCTACTAAGCAGCCATCAGCACTTGCCTGTGTGCTGAGGCTGTAGTTACAGACCTAACTCCAAGATACCTTTCTGTCTGATCCTGTGACAAGCTTAATCTGGCTATTATGAGGAACGTGTCTCCCTACTGATCTTGCCTGACATATTTTCATTTTGCACCCTCTTTGCTCTCCTGCTGAAAAGAGCCAACAGCTGCACCATGTAGCTGCGAAGCAGCAGCAGTGAGAAGCCTCTGCCCTCCTGCCTTTCTGCTGCTCGAGTTAGAATAATGCCAGCTACCAAGAAGGAGTAACCAACAAGGAGCCTAATGAAACAGCAATCTGGCATTAGGATGTGTATATTGTTGCCATTTGTTAAATTGACAGATGACATTTGGAACATGCAACCCCTATTCATTTTTTGAAGCTAAATGCTCTCTTGAAATAAAGTCTTTGCCATAGTGTTAAAGCTGATTTGCAGCCCAGACAGGGCCAGCTGTGCTTTTACAAATTTCTGGGCATGAGGTCAGATTCCTAGCAGCTATAAGATTTTTTTTTGCAATGAACTAGACAATTCATGAACAATAAACAATTACCTGACTCCTAGATTACCTTGAACTCTACCTTTATTTTTCCCCTGCTACTTTTTCATGTAGGATTCCTTATACGAGTTAAAAACCAACAGTTTTTAATCAACTTAAATTTCATCATCTGCTACCTAGTCCCACTTGTCTAAATTTTTATGTATCTACAATAACAAGGTGCCAAAGGAATAGTTCAAAATTTATTCATAAGCAACAAAAACTCAGCTTTCTTAGAGACAAATACCTCAGACATTATATTTTAGGAACAGTTAAGCATGTGAAGGGACTCAGCTCATCCAATTCAAAAGCATAGAAATGGTAAAGATGCAATATTCCTTTAAACTTTCAAATTGCTGTCAACACTTTCATGATAACTTCCATTTCCAACTCCACAAATACTCAGAAGAAATAGGTGCCCAAACTTTATAAAAGTTGTACTTTTAAACAAGTAATTGGCTGTTACTTCACATGCTGCTTCATCAGTTTTATTGATAAAGGCACAGAGAAGTCATACGACTTTTTTAATGTCTTTTCAAGGTCATTTCATTTTAACACTAGGATGTCATTCCACTACTACAATTTTAATTTATTTTTGCACAACAAAGAGCAAGAATAAGTCTTCCAATATGCAGAAAAGCTGATAACTAGATGGCTAGTATTGTCTGAAGGGAGTGAAGAACCTTCCATGGGTGTATGCCAGGCACAGGAGTGTAGAATGTAGGATAGCTTCATGCCCGTTCAATGACTGAACCAAGGTTGGGAAAAGGTAAAGTCACTTGACAGATTCTTTCTCCAGCAGCTAAGGCAAGAGGAGGCAAGAACATGGCCAGCAACCATCTCGCTCTCCAGGTGGCACAGATTTGGCAGGAGTTACAGACCCACAGGAGCCACAAGAGGAGCCAGAGGCTGCAGAATGCTTAAGTCACCGGAATGTTTTCTTCCTTAAAGTTAAAAAAAAAATCTTAAATGATTTACATATGAATTGCTTCTAATGAGGACACACGAGCTCAGTTCTCCAGCAGACTTTCAACAAGGCCAAAATTAAGGATACGATTACATGGCAGAATACTAGACTGAGATCTTCATGGTTTTTGTGTCAACAGTGAAGTCAGCCACTGCTGGTGGGAGGGAAGCAGCTCTCTTTGGGGATGTTGAGCTGGTTGATTTTCTGATTACTTCAGAGAATTTTTAAAATAGCAAATTATAATAACAGGCCTATAACACTCTGTAGCAGCTTTCTGATTAATGTGAACCTCAAGTTATATGCAAAGTTCTTATCCATAAGGTATGTTGTTCAGGCATTCTCTAGATGCTGTTTTAACCTGTGTCTTCTGAGTCATATTAGTCAAAAGAACTGGCCTGTAATTTAATTACTGCAGATGGGGCATCAGTGATTTATTTCATAGGAAAGAGAGTTAAGAAAACCCAACACTGCAATTGATGCTGAAATGAAAGCCTTTAGCTTTGGCCTTTTGAAAATTTTTCCATATGACAGGAGCCAAGTGAGACTGAAAGAGTTAGAAAATTCTATTAGAAAGTCATCTTCACCTGGAGTTTTCCCAGAGAGTAGAGGTTTTATGACTCCTTTTTATTTCTTCCTCTGCTTTGGGACTACCTAACTGTTCCCTAATTTCCTGCAGAATTATAGGTATTTCCAATTTACCTCAGAGACTTCGAGTCTCTTTGGCTGTGCAAATGACTCGGATTAGCTGAGGATTTTAGAACTCAAAAGAAATGTTCTTAAGTTTGCAGCATTTGTTATATGACATAACTTTCACAGGAATGACATAACACACTGTGCTTTCTTTCCTTCCTGAACTGTACTGCCAGCAGTTCACAGATCTTTCCTCATGGCTCTTATTTTCTGTTTTGCACTGTTTTCTAAGCAAAGAATTATCTGCGTTTGATTTCCATAGAAATGTGTCGTGGTTTTACCACAAATTTACCGATTTTGGACAAGAGATTTCCGAGAGAAGCCACAGACACACCCCAAAATGAAGAAAACACACAAATATCACAGTTTATTCTACACACACAGGAAAACTAACAATAAAGTGCAAAAAACAGACAAATTAAGCTTTCACAGTGCCTGTGTTGGGGTGAGGACACCCCAGGGTAGTGCTGGTCTCTTTCTGGGCTCCTGGAGAGACCCCGGGGTGATTAGAGAAAAGCCCACGGCCAATCTGAGGAGTCCACAGCAGCGCGAGCTTCTGCTCGGCTTTTACTGAAGAAAAACACTCAAGAAAGTTAGAAACCGCAAGCCCCCCCCCCTCCCTCCCCTTCCCAATAGCCCCAGGAAGGGATTTAGTGCTGATGGAAGAGATGTGGTCTTTGGAATCTGGGCAATAGCTGCAGATAATCACCAGACCGCCTGCCTCCCGGGGAAAGGAAAGAAAGGAAAAAAACCACAAAGGAAAAAAAAGGAAAAAACCCCCCTCCACCGAGGAGGAAATCCGCCTCCCAGGAATTCATGAGAAAGAACGTGATTCCGAGAAAGAGAAAAGTCCACCCCTCCAAAAAGAAAGAAAAAAAAGAAAAGAAAGAAAAACGTGATCAAAAAAAAGGAAATGGCTCCTCCCTGCAGGCAATACCCACCAGACTGCCGCAGCGGAATCGCTGACCCGTTCTCCACGTGGACGTTAGTCCCAGTGACGACGAGGAGCGATGTTGCCACTGCTACGTCCAGAGCTGAAGAGAGCAAAATGGCGGCTGTCCTGCCCTTTTATAGGAAGCCCCGATCTGAGCATGCGCAGATGGGTCCCAGGGGCCGGCCTTTCCTGCGATTGGCCTAGCAGCGCCACAGGCTCCGCTCCGGGTACAGCCCCATGCGCGCCGTGGCTCACGGGAAATGCCGCGCCCAGCCGGAAGTGATGAGCGGGCCAGGACTGCACATCCGGTAATGGCGGCACCCTCAGTGCAAAGTGGCCTGGTACCGGTGCCCTGCGCGGCTGCAGTGCCATGTGGCTGCGGCCCCGCGGGGTGGCCCCCCCACGCCCCTGGCTCGGCCTGGAAGTGATGCCAACCCACAAGCCGGATGTGCCTACCCAGAACTGGCGGCGCCCGCGGCACTGCACGTTCGTGGGGCGGCCCCGACCCCGGTGCAGCCCATGCACGCCCACATGGCCACGCGGGCGCAGTGTGGCCCTGGCCCTGGTGCTGCAGCCCCCCGCGCCCGCGGCCCGGAAGTGACGGCAACCCACAAGCCGGAAGTGCATACCCGGAAATGGCAGCGCCCGTGGCCCCATTCCCGGCACGGCCTCGCGGCGGCCCCGTTCCTGGCACGGTCCCCGCGCGCCCGCACCCAGCGGGGAATGGGGGAGGGGGAACGTTTTTATTTTCTAACCCACAACAAAATGAAAGTATGATCTGAGTCCCATTAAGCAAGAGACCTTCACTCTATTGCTTCTTCATAACCATGCAGCTTGAAAATTTAGAACAGAAAGAGAACGGAACAGAAACATTTAAGACCTGAGCAACAAAATCTGAAGCATAAAGGTTTTCCAGTGGGGTTCAGAGACTCTCTCAAACTGATGCAAGAAGCCTAGAAAGGTTTTTAAGCCCTGTTATGTCTGAAAGCACCATGAGGTGAAAAGTTCTCTGACCACCCCCACAATCTTCCATCTATATTACTGCCTTCCAGCTTTACTCTGTATCTTCTGAGTACTTTGGGCCATCCACACTCTCCAGAGGAAGAGCAGGCCTTGCTGGACCTGCTAATGGGCTGAAATATATTCTGGCTGTGCCTGACTCATCCAGACAACCTTGGACACTCATTACAGTGACAGGGGTGCCTGGACTTCTCCTTTCTGAGATCTTCAGAACATTGCCTGCAGCCATGCAGGGTAGGTGCCATAAGCTGTGTAGATGGCACAAAAAGTTTGAACATGAATGAACTTGAGAACCCTCTTACAGACAGCTGAGCTGTACTGTGTGTGAGGACTCTGCCACTTAGCAACTTGGCTGAACTAGACTACCACTGCCTTAACTCTTTTCAATTAGTGCCCTTTAGGGACAGTATTCCGTGCAATCCATAAACTATCCAATCGATATTTCTTTTTGGCCTGTAGAGTGCATTTATCTTCTGCCTGAAAGAATAAAATGATTGAAAATAGAAGGGAATAAGGAAAAAAACCATTACAGAATGGAAAAATTCAAATAAATACAAAAGATACATGGCAAGTCAGTGCCACAAATGCAAAATGCTAAAATGCTACGTCACTGAATCCTTGATCCTGTGAAATGTGTAGGACACACATGGGAGCTTGTTTTACTTATAAGGAAAGAAAACAGTCCTATTTCCAATACATTTATTTTCTAACTTCCTTTTGCTAAAAACATGTTTGTTTTACAATTAATTACTTTGGGAAAAGGCAAGAGAAATTTGTGCAGTGGAGTTGGAGGAAAAATAAATACTAATTAAAAAAAAGAACTTCACACCCACAGAACATGGTGCAGACGAGGTTTCTGCTCTTCAGCTATTTCTGAAGGCTGAAGGAGAACAAATGGACTGAAGTGGTTCTTCCCTTCATAGGTGGTTGCATCAGAAGATCTATACCCTTCGTCCTTCAAGGTCCACAGCAAGTCACAAGGAGATGCAAAGATAATGACCTCCACAATCTACATAGGCCAGGTTTTTAACTTAATCCTTAAAATGTGCTGTATTTGGGAGACAAAGTCCGACTGTCAAGTTGCTTCACTACCCAGGTGGACTGATAGTCGGAAACCCCACCAGCTATAAAAATCACTTTTCTCTGTCCGTCCTCCCCTTGTCTCTGCCCCGAGAAGTCCTGCTGGCCCACTAGAGTCAGATATATTTATTTGGTTGCACCTCCAGTTCCCTCCAGTGAGTTTACAGCAGCCAAGGGCTGCTTACAGGGTTTTGGTGGTCACAGCCTTATAGGTTCTGACCACCACGCATGTATTTAGTTTCAAGAGCAATTCAGACTCATGCTTGACTGATAGAGTAGACATACCTTTTGTTTCTAGGGTACATATTTTCTGGCCACAGTTTTCAGATCAGGCTGTTCCTGTTTTGCAGTATAATGAGCAAAGGCAGATGATCCTGTTCTCAGTGTCTTTGCCTGAAGAGATATAAATCACATTGTTAGTAGTATTTCTTCACATGTTGTGTCATTTGCTGAACAATTAAGTGTGTGCTACTGAAGGATTAATAAGTGAGCCAAGGCTACAAAACATAATGCAACTTCACAGCAAAAGATGACAGTGCAATTTTTTAATATTATTCAATGTAGAACCAGCTGATATAAAATCAATTCCATGCTAAATTGTGTTTTCCCTTCAGTCCTCTTAAGACAAACAAACAAAAAAAAAAGTGGAAAGGATACCAACAGCCCATAAATAATCTCTAAATAATGTTTTACAGACTGATGGTAAGTAGCACTCACACAAACCTTTATTTAGATTAAAAAACCTCATATGTGGATATTATATAGACTATCAATTATAACAGCTGAAAGTAAAAAAAGTAATGAATGTACATCTACTTTGCTATCCACTATATTTAATCTTGGTGAGCAAATGCTATTCTTATTCCAAGCTATAAGCCTTCTGAAGTTAACACAAACAAACTACATGCTCTAGCCATATCAAAATTTAAATACCTAAATACAAATCATGCACGATTTTACACATAAGTGTATTATAAATTATACATAAATGAGTAAAACTCACTAGCTTCAGGCCTTTTCTCAGTGGAATTCTATTTATGATGCTTTGGCAGGTAAATTGATAGATTCATCCTTACAAAACTGCATTTCTTTCAATAAGGGTGAATCTCTGGAATGTGATTTGGGGCAGTGTATTTATAATCTAGGACAGCTGAACATTAAGGTCACTGGGACCCAGAGTGAGTACAAAACCATTTTGACAGTTCAAAGGTTTTCACTTTCAGCTATCTTTTCAATAATTGCTTGAGTGGCAAAGGATTCTTGTCCCTTCCAGCACCTCGAGTGGTGTCATGAGGAGCCCATCACTGCAGTGACTGCTGGCTCTGGCAGCCATTGCTTGAGAGAATTAAACAAACATTCGTGTAACATCTTTGTTGGTGACATGGAGAATGGGATCAAGTGCACCCTCAGCAACTTTGCCAATGACTCTGAGCTGAGTGGTGTTGTTGGCACGCTGGAGGGAAGGATTGCCATCCAGAGGGGCTTGGACAGGCTTGAGAGGTGAGTTTGTGCAAACCTCATAAAGTTCAACAAGGCCAAGTGCAAGGTCCTGCATCTGGATCAGGGCAATTCTAAATGCACACTGGGCGTAGAATGGATTAAGAGCAGCCCCGAGGAGTGGACTTCGGGGTGTTTCTGGATGAGAGGCTTGACAAGACACGGCAATGTGTCCTTGGAGCTCAGAAAGTCAGTCATGTCCTGGGCTGAATCAAAAGCAGTGTGGCCAGCAGGTCCAGGGAGGTGATTCTCCTCTTCTACCCTGCTCTTGTGAAACCTCAGCTGGGGCTCCCAATGTAAGATTGACATGGACCTGTTGGAGTCAGTCCAGAGGAGGGTCATGAAGAGAAGGGTTGCCAGGGAGCTGGGCACCTCTCTTGTGAAAACAGTGTGAGAAGAATTGGGGTTGCTCAGCCTGGAGAAGAAAGAGAAGACTCTGAGGAAACCTTATTGCAGCCTTCCATTACCTAAGGGAAGCTTATGAGATAGTTGTAGAGGGATTTTTTTAAAAGGGCATGTAGTAATAAGACAATGGGGAATGGCTTAGGGTAGGTATAGATCAGATACACCTGTTCACATAACTTCATAGAGGGAAAGATGCTGCTCTGTCGTCCTGTTCCATCACAGTAAGAAGGCAGGGTATAAGTTAATTGAAAGGACTAGGCAAAGCATGGGCAGCTGGGGAAAAAAAGCAAGCAGAGAATGTGGCAGAATATTAGGCTGTATTACAGTGTGTCCAGACTATGATATAATGTCTTAGGTACGTAAACAATATCTTATGATCTGATGTAGCTCTGAGACTGGCTTAGTGACCTCTGGATAACACATGAGCACCTTTCCTTTTGTCTATAGGCTATATTAACCAAAACAATCTTTGCACTACAAAAGCAGCTGATTTTGTAATAGAGACTCCGTTAAAGCTTCTCCATTTTGCCCTTGTACAGTTGAACATAGCCTTTCTTTCTTTCCGGGATTCTCTGGTCACTAGCACTATGCACACAAGGCCTATATATCTTGTGGGCAATTGTGGTGCAGAGTCTCCTATGTCCAACGCTGCCAAATTGAAGATCTCTGTTCTAAGGGATCCCTCGCAATACTGCCTACAAGAGAAAACCTGTAAGTGCCCTTTCTTTCCATGTTAAATGTATGTACAAAATGGTTTTTGAACCTGAAGTTGAAACTACTCCATATTCTATTTCTATGCTCCCACTATTTATCTATTTCTTTGGTTCACATATATGCAATATTTCTCATTTGGCTGCTTTTTGAATTAAATTCATATATGAATAAGCTAAATTAGGATATGCTTTACTGTATAACTGAAAAAACACAGTGAGGAATAAGAGCACTTGCCAAGTTGTACCGGGAGCATGGATCAAGCTCCTGGTAACATGGAGACTTTTGCTATTCACTGCAATAACACCTAGGAAAAGAATGTTGCAATACAGAGCTCAAGGCATCTGGAATTGCCTCTGCCACAGACTCTCACAGAGTGTCTTCATTTGCTCCTCTAAATTACAGTGCACTCAGTAATGCATCAATTGAGGGGTTTGAGGCTAAACTCTTGTAAACCCATTTTGATTCTTTCCATCATGTCTCTCATTAAGTGTAAAGTGCCTCCAGGGAAAGGCAGCTGATTAAACAGATTCCTCTGTGATATAATGAATTTACAAAATCTCTCCAGTTTTGCTGGGCATTTTTTTTGGAAAATATCTTCAGCCACCAAGGGCAAAGTCTACTGAGAGGGAGAATCACTTCATTTCCTCTTCCTCAGGGCCTGACAAATATTCTCCACCCACCCTGGAGGCTGAAAGGAAATCCTTGTTGAGCACTGAAGGGGAGAGGAGAAGGGGCAGGGACTTATCCCTCTCCCTCCATTCCTTCCTACCTCCCTCCTTTCCTCCCATTAGGACAGCAGCTCACTGTGCCCACACTGAAGCATGGGGGTAACAGCCTCCTTGCTTTCCTTGGCAGTTGCAGCCCAATCTAACTCAGCCAATTTCCTCACAGCAGAGCTCTCCAAGGCAAGCTCTGCTTACAGAGAGGTATTGCCTCTCGGCACAGGAAAGAAGTATGAGGCTTTTTCCAGCTTTCAGATCCTGTTTTTTAATGTGACTCAGCTCTGCAGAGTCCATAAGGATGACACGGGTTGTGCTTTATTAGCAGTTAGGTTAATGTTTGGAAATAACAAGACTGATGGTTTTATTTGTTTAATCATTTGGTGCTGCCAAGAGCGACCATAAGCACAGCCCAATGGTGCATGAAGAGAGTACAGCCTGACATTAGTTTCCCACCAATAAAATCCAAACATTAGCATACGAGTTGTGTAGCAGGCTGGCAGAGACAGGCAGCCAGATCACTGCTATTGGAGTGACTCAGTGATTATCATTTTTCTTCATCAAAATTTTCAACCTCCCTGCAGTGGAAGGAAATAGGAATGGATGAGATGGGCTAATTTCAAAGTTAGGCAGCTCATTCATGTTTATCCAGCTTTCCTGTGCCCTCAGCTGAACTAGGCTACAGAGCTAAGGACTGAAAGACTCCTCTAGTTTTTCTCCAATATTATTTCATTGTATGTGGTTCCCCTCTCTTTTCTTAAATCTCCTCAGGTACACATTCTTTAGCAAACCGTAACTGCAATGCAGATTCACCACATGTAATCAGGCAATGTTACTGAATTGCCATATGCAGCCAGCAGCAGCTGTAGCAATTTATCACTAAAAAGCAATTGGATGGCTGGATCATGCGGTCAGCTGGCACCCAGACAACACTGGATGTGGCAGATGCCATCAGTGCAAAGAACAGAATAAGAGCCAAGAGGAGTCAACAGACAATAGCTACTTCAGCTAGTGTTATCACCATTTATCACCAAGTAAGTGCAGCTGTTAGACCCACTGATTCTTTCAAACTTAGGTCGAGCAGGATTTGGTGAATTTTGGCTGAGTTACTCAGAACATGTCTCCATCTGTCCACAAAGTCAAGGGTGAAGAAAAGCCACTGAAACAATCACAGTGGAGCTGCACTCCAAGCAAAGCTTCCTTGGACATGCAAACACATGCCTTACCCAGTTCTGGGGTATATACATTCTGGGTTGTATGCATAACATTTTGGCTGCCCCAAGAATTCCAACAAGCAAGTGTGGCACTGTTGTAAGAGCACTGCAAAGCTTATGACCAGACACATAAAATGTGTTTGTAAAAGCTTCTTAGCAGCCACACATGGGCTATCACATGGGCAACTGGCTAGCCACATCAAAAGAGACAGGGCTTCTGCAGGGCTGGCAGACCTCAAAAAACAGGATTTGAGACTCCTAAAGCTTCCACAATTGCCCTGCATCTAATTTCTTTCTCCTATTTCTGTTATATTGGTATCTCCTCTTCCCAGTTGAAAGGGCAGTAGCAGTCCATGTTCTTGCCACCTCATACGTCTGAAGATGCTGTCAGGAGCTGCCCATGGCTTTACATGTCAAATCAACACTTTAGATCACTTTTCCTCTACCAGAGCTATACTGTTTGCTAGCACAAAAATAAGCAGAGCCTGAGCTCTGCCTCCTCTCATTGCCTTTCCTCAAATACTTACCAGAAAAATAGCTGGAGCACAACTCCCACACACTGCACAAAATCCAGACTCAAATAGTCCTAAAAAAAGGCTTTTTCCTGTCCCAAGCCTATGCTGAAACTAGTCAAAATTTAACACTTGCAAGATCATAACATCTTTAGAGCAGAGGAGGTAAGAGTGGGAAATCCAAACAAACCTGAACACACTCCCTTCCATAACTAACAGAATCCCACAATGACAAGCTAAAATAAAAATAGAATGAAAACCCTTATCATCATCTCTTAACCCTAACCTCAAGGCCATCTCTACTCCACACATACATATTTTCCCTCCAGGTTCACATTTTCTGCCTTGCCATCTTAATGAGAAACTTATGCCAGCTGGATCCAGTTCCCAAAGGAATCTCTCTAATGAGGACAGGCAGCTGGGGACCTACCTGTCTGTCTCAGGAGAAGAATTTGTTTTGTCTTTCCAATCCCCCACACTGCAGAGTCCTTTGAGACTGTGATAAGGGAATGCCAGACCACCTGGCAGCAAGAGCAGATGAAGAGGGAGGGGTCTGATGAAGAGTTGAGATGTGGGTTTTAGCCAGGTTGGAGGAAAGGATTAGAATCATAGAATTCTTTATGTCAGTAAAGACTTCGGAGATCATCAAATTAACCCAGAACTGCCAAGTCCACTACTAAACCATGTCCCCAATGCCACACCTACAGGTCTTTTAAATACCTTCAGGGATAGGGACTCAACTTACCTGGGCACCCTGTCCCAGTGTTTGACAACCCTTTTATGCAAGGAATTATTTTCCTAATATCCAATCTAAACCTCTCCTGGTACAACTCGAGGCTACATCCTCTTGTTTTGTCTCTTGTTACCTGGAAGAAGAGATATCTGCCTCTTTCAGTAGTTATAGAGAGTGATAAGGTCTCCTCTGAGCCTCCTTTTCTCCAGGCTAAACACCTCCAGCTCCCTCTGCCACTCTTTATAGGACTTTCACTCCAGACCCTTCAGCAGTTCTGTTGCATTTCTTTGGACCTGCTCCAGAACCTCAATATCTTTCTTGTAGTGAGGGGCCCCAAACTGAACACAGGATTTGAGAGCTGGCGTCAAATGTGCCAAGTACACGTAGACAATCACTGCCCTGGTCCTGCAGGACACACTATTCCTGATACAGGCCAGGATGCCATTGGCCTTCTTGGCCACCTGAACACAATGCTGGCTTATGTTCATTTGCTGTCAAACAGCATGCCCAAGTCCTTTTCCACTGAGCAGCTTTCCAGCTACTCTTTTGAAACCTGTAGTGCTGCATGGGGTTGTTGTGAAGGACCTGGCATTAGGTCTTGTTGAAACTTATACAACTGGCCTCAGCCCATCTATCCAGCCTGTCCAAATCCTTCTGCAGAGCCTTCCTGCCCTCCAGCAGATCAATACTCCTGCCCGACTTGGTATCTCAATCCCCTCATCCAGATCATTCATGTAGATATTAAACTGGCCACTGATCCATGGGGAACACCACTCATGCCCAGCCATCAGCTGGATGTAACTCCATTCGCCACCATTCCCTGGGCCTGGCCATCCATCCAGTTTTTTACTCAGTGAACAGTGTACCAGACCAAGCCATGAACAGCCAGTTTCTCCAGGTGAATGTTGTGGAAAATGGTGTCAATGTCTATACCAAATTCCAGGTAGACTACATCCACAGATTTTCTCTCATCCTCTAAGGGGGTCATCTTATCATAGACAGAGATCAAGCTTGGCCAAGCAGGACCTGCCTTTCATAAACCTGCCCTGGCTGGGCCTGATTTCCCAGTTATCCTGTATGTGCTGTGTGATGACACTCAAGATGATCTGGTCAATAACCTTCTCCAGCACCAAGGTCAGGCTTACAGGGCTGTAGTTGCCCAGATCCTCCTTCCTTCCCTTCTTGTAGGTGAGTGTCACACTGGGTAATCTCCAGTCAACTGGGACCTCCTCAGTGAGCCAGGACTGCTGGAAAATGGTGGGAAGTGTCTCAGTGGGCACTTTCCACCAGCTCCTCAGTACCACCGGTGAATCCCATCCAGCCCCATAAACTTGTGTGTCTAAGTGGTGCTACAGGTTGCTGATCATTTCTCCTTGGATTATGGGGGCTTCATTCTGCTCCCAATCCCTGTCTTCCAGTTGAGGGCACTGGGTGTCTCAATAAAAAGTGGTCTTACTATTAAAGGGTAATGTGAAGGAGGTATTAAGTACCTCTGTCTTTTCTTCATTCTTTTAACTATATTTTTCTCCACATTCAATAAATGATAGAGATTCTCCTCACCCCTTCTGTTGTTGATAATGTATTTACAGAAGCACTTTTTATTGTCTTTTATGGCAATAGCCAGAGTAAATTCTTTAGTCCTTCTCATTTTCTCCTTGCATAATCTCACAACATCTTTGTAGTTCTCCTGAGTTGTCTGCCCCTTCTTCCAAAGGTCATAACCTCTCTTTTTATCCCTGAATTCAAGCCACAGCAATCTGTTCAGCCAAGTTGGTCTTCTTCAGCTCATCTTTCAGTACATTGAGACAGCTTACTCCTCTGCATTTAGGATTTCCTTCTTCAAGAATGTTCAGCCTCCCTGGATTTCTTTGCCCTTTGGGACTGACTCCCAAGGGACTCTGTCAACCAGCCTCCTAGACAGGTCAAAGTTGGCCTTACACAAGCCCAGTGCTTTGTTGGCCTTCCCTCTGATTCTTATCCATAAACATTCAACCTTGTTTTCACCATCATTAAGGTTAAGACAATCAAAACACTTCCTAACATATATTGGTATCCCACTGCCTCTCCTTCTTTGCCTATTCCTTCTGATCAGTGCTCTCAGATATGAGAATACAGCTTTAAATCTAAGTCTGAGAAGAGGGCGTAGGGTGCTCATGCCCATTGGGCAAGACTGCCTTTTTATTTTATAGTTTTGTTTCTTAACTATAACTTCCCCCCACCCCCTGCCTTTTTTTTCTCTTCTGCTTGTTGTATTTCAGTCACAGTTAGCTGAGAAGGGAAGTTTTCACTTTCTCATGAAGTAAGTGTTCAGTCAAAGCCCAACTTTAAAAATACATTTTCTAAATATGCATTATTCGCTGTTGTCCTCAGTAACTTGATTGGCAGAAATAAGAACTGCAAAAACGGATCTTGTCAGTCATTCTTAAGCCTCCCTTAATATGGAAACAATCATCTGCCATTTCAACCATTTTTTGCAAGGGCCACAGTGTGCTTAATAAAATGCACACACCTGCAGTCTCAACCTCTTTTCATGTTCTCCTAAAAAATTATTTCTGGGAATTACAGATGTGCACAGGCAAGATAAGACATCCTTCCGGGTGGCACCTGAAAACCCATCCTGGCCTGTTTCCTATCATTTTCTGCAAATGCACTGATATACGTGTATATCTATATGTACTTTCCATCTTGCAGACACCCACTGGCACAGTTCCGAGTGTCCATCTCAGGAAATCCAAAGGACAAGCATGTTTTTGTGTGTTGGGAAGGTGCCACACCATAGAGCATCTCATGACAACAAGAAGCAGAAGGCATCCACATGTGTTCTGTAACAGGTCACTTTTGCTCTATGGTACACAGTGGGCTCAATATGGAGGAGATTTTGCTATTTGCTATTTCCAGGCTCATCTTTTTCTTTGGGAAGCACAGCAGTCTTCCTACACAGATGAGGGTTTATTTGTACATGGTCATCACTTGCATGTTCTGACACAGCCCCTATGCCATGCAGTGCCCACTCATTTCAGACTCATCTTTCAGAAGCAGTGAATATCTGTGGCACTGTCTGTACTGAGAAACACAGAGAAACTCAGCAACTTTAAAAGAAGTTCAAGGAGTCCTGATACTGAAGTCCCAAATCGTGTTTAGAGATTAGTTCCAGAACAAGCAAAACATTTATTTTTCATTAAAAGACCTCCTATGGAAGAACTAAACTGAAAGAGTTGTATGGTAAATTTAGCTACAGTGTTTCTGGGACAGAATGTCCACAGAACAAGCACCCCTCATTTATCACCAGAACATCTCAATTCTGACCTGAAATACAAATTTGGTGCCAGGTGTGGTACCGTGTTTGTGGTCTATTGCAAAAGCCAGCCAGTGAGGGAATGTTCATTTAAGGCACACATGTAAAAAGCACAGAACTATGTTCAGCTGCATTTGCCTTTGCTGCAAAAGGAAATAACTATTCTATTTGTTTTGCTTCCAAGACAGGAATAGCAAATGTATTTCTCACCTCACTGAGAGGGAAAAAATCACACCCAATATGGTCAAGGTGCACCCCTTTTTACTGAGCAATGTGACAACTTGAATAATTTTTTTTTTTTTTTTAAATAGCTGTTGCCTTCTGGTTTTTTTTCTCTGTAATGTGGTTTACCCTTGAGAGATGTCTCATGCATGAACATCTTGGGTTGTTTCCTATAAAATAGCAGAGCTCCTAAATAAAAGGAATGGGTAGAGAAGAAGTGAAGCTTCAAACATGCCTTTAGAGGAGCTGATTTTACTGCAATCTGGAGGTAAACATTTGGCCACAGAGGAAAAACATCCTATAATAAGCCATGGTCTGGGATGGGCAGATTGGTCACAGAATCACAGAATAAATTGAGCAGGAAGAGACTCACAAGGATCATTGAGTCCAACTCCTGGCCCTGTACAGGACCTTTCCCAAAAGTCACACCATGTGCCTGGCCTGAGAGTATCGTCCAAATGCTTCTTGAACTCCCTCAGCCTTAGTGCTGTCAGCACTTCCGTGAGGACCCTGTTCCCATGTACAACCACCCGCTGGGTAAAGAACCTTTTCCTAATATTCAGCCTCATATCCTAATATCCTTCCCTGACACAGCTTCAGGCCATTCCCTCGAGTCCTGTCACTGATCACCACAGAGAAGAGATCAGTGTTGGCTCCTCCTCTTACCCTCATGAGGAAGTTGTAAATGCAATGAGGTCTCCCTTCATTCTCCTCTTCTCTAGGCTGAACAGACCAAGTGATCTCAGCCACTCCTTGTATGGCTTTATGCCAAGGCCCTTCATTATTTTTGTAGCTCTCCTTTGGATACTCTCTTAGAGCTTTATATCTTATTGCAGTGCTCCAAACTGCCAAAATATTCAAGATGAGGCTGCACCAGTGCAAAGCACAGTGGGACAATCCCTTCCCTTGACCAGCTGGCGATGCTTTGCCTGATGCCCCCAGGACAAGGTTGGCCCTCCTGGCTGCCAGGGCACTGCTGACTCATACTCAGCTTGTCACTGACCATGACCCTCTGGTCCCTTTCCATGGCACTGCTTTCCAGCACTTCATTCCCCAGTTTGTACATACATCCAAGGTTGTCCCACCCCAGGTGCAGAATCCAGCACTTTCCCTTGTTGAACTTCATGTGCTTGGTGATTGCCCAGTCCTCTAATTTGCCCATGTCTCTCTGCAGGGCCTCCCTGCCTTTGAATCCTTCTTAGGCCCAGATGAGCATTTTGATATTTGTGTCCAGTGACCAAGGGAAAAAAATCCAGAGCACAGCAGATGTTTGGACAAGGAACACACCTAGCACTACTGCTTTTTTGCCCACTGCATAACCATTTTGGGGATCCTCCTTCATTTTTCAGCCACTGGATGCTATGACACAAATTTCTGGATGTGCAATGTGGCTACCCCTCACTGCAAAAGGCTCCCCCTCAGCTCCAGTGAGAGCAACCTGTGTCCTCACACTACTTCTTGGCCTCAGTTCTCTTGCAGTAAGATGATCCACTAAGTGAACATTACAAGATGTTTCCTGGGCCAAGGGTTTCCTTCTCTTGGGGCTCATGTTGCTTCCTGAGTGCAGTTTTTGCTCTGATCACACCAATGCTGTCACTACAGGAGAGGAAACCTGGCTGTCTAAGTAGGGAGGCACAGAAGAAAAAATACGTATTGCACATAAGTCCTAAACCAAAGACTCCAGAGCTCAAAGATGGGTTGTTGCTGCCTGGGTGTGGTGGGACCATAGTTGAAGAGCAGCTCCATTCCTGCCTGGATGCAGGGAGGGGATTATGGCTCAGTTGGAGACAACAGGGGCCAACATACCACCCGAGCAGCCATACCGGGCATGCGGTGGGTGAGTTAAGGACATACTTGCAGCCTTAGTTCTGAGTTTCCTAGGTTTTGTCAGTTTCTGCCAGATTCCTAATGTTATTTTAATGCAGTTGTTTTGTGTGTGAATAATATGCTTTCTATGCCAAACCACAAGCCCTGGAACTAATATCTCATAAAAATGCCTAGAGTCCAAAGCTAATAGCTGTAATTCAGCTGATCGAGTGATGCCTAAAAAGTTACAGATTAATGCTATTCCCCATGGGGAAGTAAAATTAAACTCAAATTCTGTTGGGGCTGGGTGCTATTTTGCACAGTGCCTGAGTCCAGGCCAAGGGATGCAACCAAGGGATGCAGATCCTCGACACCCCATGGGAGGGCTTGGTGCCCTGTGGGCAGACGTTGGGGCATGTGTGAGGGATTTTTGTATTTTTCCCCTTAAAAAAGCCTCCACCCTTCCAGCAACACTCCACCCTACTCTACAGCTCATCCTGCTGCTGTGGGTAGTGATTCAGAAGGTGCCAAAAAGGGTGGAGGGTCACCCACTTCCCAGGCTGCTGGTGTCTGGACAAGTGATGGCTCCGGTGAGATCAGGTCCTGTGTCTGCCACCTTGGCAGAGTGGGCAGGAGCCAGCACTGCATCCAGCAATGGCACAGGTGTGCCTTCACCTCCCAAAGGGTTTAGATGAGGCATGAGTGACCCACAGTGAGCAGAGGGGACATAGAGAGGACTGGCAACAGGGGCAAATCTGTCCCTTCACACTCTTTCCAGGTGGGGAAGTAGTGCCACAGGATGTCAGTGTAGCCTGTGAGAACACCAAGCCTGCAGAAAGAAATTACTGTCTCCTCTCAAGAGCACACAGGAAGACCTCTTTCCCAGAACATCTTATTTAGGAAACTTGCATCACAGCAGCAAAGCAGAATGTTTATTTGGGAATAAGAAAATGAGATATGGCCCCAAGTCAGTGCTTGCCTGTAGGCACTGTGGCATAAAGCTTGAGGATGCACCAGAGGCAGCTGCTGGCTCACAGTAACAAATACAGAGCTGGTTGGGCTGGAGGCCCGGACAGCTGGTGTTTGTTGCCTGTGTCCTCCAATATTGGCTGTGGAGTTGTAAGGTATCAGTTATTTTCCTGTTACAACACAAAGGGATTAGTTAGATTAACTTCTGCAGAGGTGAGAAAGAAATGTGTCATGTAGACTGTTTATTTTGCTCTAATTGGATTCACACCCTCTTTCTGAATAAATCTCATTTTACTCCAGCTCTTGTGGTTTTTCATGGCTGTGAATGCTGAGGAGCTCTTTCAGAGATGGGCAAGTGACTCTGCTTCAGTAGGGAAAGCAAAGGGATCATGCTGTGGTCACTAGAGGCAGGCAGCCTGAAAACAGAATAGCTGAGGAAGCTCTCAGGGTCACATTCCAGATGATGTGTCATGGTCATGGACAACTTCTGGCAGCACGAGGTAAAAGCTGCTCTTTGGCCAAGGAAATACAAATTTTTCAGTCTTCCAGACATGACATCCACCTGTGGTCTGGGTAAGCTGCAGCACACACATAGCGAAGCTGCAGCACAGGCATAGCGAAGCTGCCCCTAATAAAGAAGCATATGCTGGTCTCCCTTCAGCAAGGTGAGCTGCACTGTCAGCAAATCTCCTGTAGTTCATCATTCTGCTCTAGCTGCTGTGGAACACTGTAGGCAAATTATCTTTGTCTGCTGTTTTTCTTGGCCCGCTCACTCAGAAACATGGAAAATACCTGCAGCAGGGGTGGCTTCTGAAGTTCATCCTTTAAATCTCTGGAAAAAAAACGAGCTCAGATGGAAAAGAAAGCATAGTTTAAGAATCCTAGGTCTGTGAGGCTGCAAATGACTAATTAACCTCTCTGTTAATTCCTCTAAACCAGTAAATGCTTTTCTGTGTCCTTCACACCGTGGAAACTTTTGAGGTCTCTGTACTGGCCACTGTGGTTTGAATCCCTGCCTCTGAGTCACATGGGTATCAAAAACCTCAGACCAGCTGTACTAAGCAATGCTCTCTTGATGAGCACAGCAGAAACTAGACATAAAATAAATCATTAACTCAATGACATTTTAGGGCGATCTAAATTATGCCTGCATATGCATTACAGAATGAAGACTGGATTTTGAAATTCTTCCACTTACTTGTTCCTACAGAGTACAAATGAATGCCACATCAGGAAGACACATTTCTCTGGAGAACAGTTTCCAAAGATGTCCATTTGCAGATGCCTTTTCATGTACACCAGTCTGTGACTTGTCTGAAAGAGTTTTGTTTGGTTTATTGGAATATGACATAAAATTTCTCTCTTATTGCTGTTTTGGTCATGTTCCTCCCCATGACAGATTGCTGTATTTTCTGTTGGCTTTGATATTCTATAACTAGACACTGAAGGATCAAATAAATCCATATGCTGGCTATTGGAGTGCTTTGATATATAGAATGCCATAGTTTTCAATGTTACCTTTTGCCTGTTGTTTTGCTCTGGCAGAACTCATTTGTTTTAGTACTTTGAGATCCCATGAGAGGTGCTAAATAAACATTTCAAACTATAAAAAAAGCTACTGGCCAACTGTGAAGTGGTAAAATTAACTAACTTACCCAGCATCACATAGGTAACCAGAGCAGCCAGCTCTGTAGAATGACCTACAGATTCCCTCTTTTTCTCTTCCTAGCTATCCTGCCTCATTTACGGCACATCAGATCAGGCTTTTATGACCTCTCTCTCTGGAAATTCCTTAGAGCAGTATCCATACTGACAACAAAACAACAAACAAACAAACCAACCAAACCAAACCAAAAACAGAAACACAACAACAACAACAAAAAAACAAACAACCAAAAACACCAAAAAGCCACCCCAAAATAGAAACAATATCATCAACTAATTTGAAGAAACTTTTTAAAAATATGAACGATACAGTCTGTTTTTTCTTATTTTCATTTTTGGAGTGCCTGAGCCATCTTAGAAAATTCAGCCTGAATCAGAAATGTAGAATTTTTCTGGTAGGGAATATTCCAATCTACAACATGAAAATTAGGAAAATAACCAAAACCAGAGACTGCTACTAGAAAATATGATACAACCTGGACATTAGGAAACACTGCAATACACAAATCTCAGTATCTACTGAAATTTGCCACGTCTACAACTAAGATGCTTTGGTTACACAAAGCAGTGTTATAAAGATTTTTAGGGAAGGAAGCAAAATAGAGTATTATTTCTAATGGAAATCACAGGTGCAATTAGGAGAGGTAGTGGTAAGGGCATCACTTGTCCATTGCAGTACTCACATAGCACAGTGGGTAAGGCTCAATAGTACAACCAAGGACAGGATGGGCTTTAAGGGTCACTCAGCAAAAAAGTTGGCAGGGGGAACCAATAGGCTTCCCGTCCCTCTCTTGCTTTCCTGCCAGAGGGAAACGTAAATAAGAACAGGCTATACTTCTGCAGATTGAAAGTAAAGATTTATGCATTATTTGATCCAGAACTTTAAAGAAGATGACTTTCGGAAATGCAGAAAATCAGTCTGTTGCCTTCTTGGCAAGTTAAAAATAGGATACTGTATAAGATAAGGGAGAACCCCAACAGTCTTCAGCACACAATTCAGCTAAATATCTGCTTTCAGCATCTTCCAAAGCACAGAAACCTTAGGAATATTCAAGGGCTGGGGGATAGGGCCTTAAGAGGCCAGGGCAGAAAACAATGTTGTCTCCTTGCAAGAGAAACTATAAATAGTATTAGCGTCTTCAAGCAGGCAAGTTCATAAGTGAGGCTGCTTGATTGTGAACTGGCTTCTTTGACAACTTAGTATTCAGGAGAGGGAAGAATTGCCATAGCAACATTCCCATCTTCTGACATGTATCATGCAGATCATGTAGTCAAGGCAGTGCAGCACCCTCTCACACATGTGCTCTGTGAACTTTTGTGTTCCTGACAATATTAAAGAGAGAACTATGTCTCATGATTGACACATTTGCCTGTGTGTCTTTATGATTCTTTAAAAATATATATGGAAATGCTTCCCTTCCCCCATCCTCCTTCTTTGAACTGTTTTCTCTTTTCCATCCCACTGAAATGATGAGAACAGCTCCTGCCCCAGATCTGTAGATATATGTTCCTGACAGTAGTCCTACGCTATGCAAATGTGTAAACTGCAGAATCTAGAGGGCTTTAAAAAATTAAGTATATCCAGTAGAATCTGTGTGCTGAGAGGAATTAGAAGTCTTCCAGTATCTGCATGATTAATCCTCTGTTAAACAAAGCCTTACATATTTTTGTTTTTTCTTCTTGCTTTGAGTTAGTCTGAAATCTCTAGATATACAGATCAACCATACCTATGGCACACGTCAGTATATATGTCACCCTGTGCTGGAGCTGAGTTCACAAACACAGCAGAATACATGTTTGCAGCCAAGGTCTGGCTAACCCCTGGGATGGCTATGTGGACTTCCCACTGTAGCAAAAGCACTGTACATTACACAGGGCTAAGCTGTGGGCCAATAAGAACAGGAAGCTGCAACATTGTGCAGTAAAACCATGTCTGTAACCTTGATAGCAGCAGCGGCCTGCAAGTGTTCTTGATTTAATTGTATGATAGGTCCACCCAGTGGACCACTTTCTAAGCTCACTCACCTAGTCAGTATTGTGACTCCTTTCAAAAACTCTGTAACACTAAAAACACTGGGAATATAATTATACTAATATATATATATCTATACACACACATATATTTCTTTAACTATGGCTATCCCACCAGTGGCTCTGACATGAAAAGTACCACAATATATTGTCATGTTCCTACATACTTCTTCCTCAGACCTAGGGTTTTTTACTCTGCACTGTCCTTGGTAAGATGCCTATTGCACCATTTCTACATAAGGGCTGGCCTCAGTCACTCCCTTCTCCATGGAGTGGGCTCAAAATCCTGCATAACTCTATGGCCTCAGCAGAAAGAGACCACAACCTGCTTTGACTGAGTGTTCTCTCTGGACTGGAGATGCACGTGGCTGTAGGATACACCTGAATGAAGTAATTTTTCTAACCAGGTTTAGCTTATCCTCTCTTTGCTGCCTTCTTACACAACTCCCCAGAGCTGCCTAATAAGCACTCACTGCAAAATGCTCCTGTTGGATGGCAAAAGCTCCTACTGTCTATGCCAAGGGAGCACCTTTGGACAACAGTCTGCTGCAAGCAGGTAACCTTTAGATGGGGACAGCTTGTATCTTTCCCCCAGCCACATTCCTGTCCTCTCCACCACCCCTTCCCAATATTTAGGGTCACTGTACAAAGCTCTGGTACCTTACCTGGTACCAAAGGAGCCAGGACCTTATCATTTCCCAGGTAGGATGAATGTAATTATGTTGTGGTCAGTGTTGCTTGATGGTTCAGCTGGCATTACATCTCCAAGGAGCTACTGAGCTTTACTTATGTTTGAGAGCCCTCTTTGCCTTCGTGTACTCCACAGCTGCCCATTTCAAGAAATAATGATTCAAGAAATACCTTCTTTAGATCTTGTCCTGTGGTAACTCTTGTCCAGATTATGTACAGGTAGTTGAGGTCCTCCATTATCATAATTTTTGCTGCCTCTCTAAGTACTTTGTGCTTAATTGCCTCTTCCTACTCTGTGATTAATAGCACTCATGTTAAGCCACCTCTAGAGAGAATTCTTCTGCAACTTAATACCAGACACAGAAGAGGGGTGATCTCCCCCTCTTTTATCCCATCACATCTGTCAGGTGTAAATTTAGGAGCCAAATTGAGAATCATTATTAAATAAGGACAACATATTTTATTTTACATAGCAAATAAACTAAGCTAATTATATGTAGACAGCTACCTAGGCACTGCAAAATTAAACACCCGAAATGTCTGACTGCAAAATTAAACACCCAGAAATGCAGTACTGCAGAGTACTGCAGCTACAGACTTTCTCTATTGCTACAGGCAGGATGGCCAGCAGCTCACCAGCCCTTATTCCCAGGAGACAAGCAGGAACACAAGGGGCTGTCAGTTTGGAGTTATGGTGGAATTACTGCCCATGTCAAGAATGATACCTTTCACAGTGCCTGTTTTCTTTTCATGTTAAGCAAGTAACTGCCATTTAACATCTGACTGTCATGATTTGTTTCTAAAGAAGACCATGTGTGTATACGTGTATATGTGTACATGTATCTATATGAATGTGTGTGTTTAACTTTTATCTACCCATAAAAAGGGGACTATCTGCACATTAAAGAGCAAAGAGATATTATGTCCTGGTACTGACTGTACCACAGCAATCTCTATATTTAGAATGCACACTGCGGAGATACTTCTCCAGCCTAATGGTAGATGTTTACTTTTTAATACACAAGCTATATATAAAATGCTGAACTTGAACACCATGACTAGGTACAGTAAGAATTACATGAAAAAGATCCTATTTAATTTCTGTCTCATTTTATACAAGTCTAAGAAACAGCAGGTACCTTCTCTGATGGGCTGCAAAGTTTGTTGCCTACCTTTCAGATTTCCATACTGGCATTTATTGTGTTGAGGTTCAAATCCCTTTAGAGCTGTGGTCTGGCCAACAAAGGGGCACTTAAGGGAATAAGACTGCAACTTGCTCTTCTGGGTTACATTAAAATCCACCTATTTCCATCTGTTACTTGAACAAAACAGAGTACATTTTTGATAAAAATAAAATTGCTCATTTTGGAAATATATACTAAATATATTTGATATTTGTGGTCTGCATACTGGACAGTTCTGTTCTCAGTTACTTACATAATACAGGGAAGTCACTATGCTCAAAAGACTTATTTTCATTCTAAGCCCAGACCCCTTTTTCATTACATCATTAGAAGCACTACACAAAATGACCTACCTGCAAGTCCACTTTCCCCCTCATTCAGTAAAGCTTCTGCAATGAAAGGCACCCTGTGCATATGCTTTGAGCATGTGCCCAAGGACTTTTCTAAATAGATGTCAACAGCCAGATTGTCTCAGTTTGAGACAGTGAATGGGTTATTTAACCACCACTTGGACAAGAGCTCATTAGAGGAAATGCAACAAGATTTATTAAAAATAGAAATGTAAATAAAGATTTTATATCTATCTATCTATCT
>VYZS01042829.1:44518-60662 GCA_013400695.1 Neodrepanis coruscans | reverse complement strand
AGTTTGGGTCATTTTGAATATGGCTCTGTGGAACAGAAGTACTCCTGTTTCCTCTGTGCTGTTGTGCAAGTTTGGGTTTTTTTAATGAATTGGTAAAGAGCAAGAAGTAATAATGTGTTACCTTCATACTGTAATACCTACTGTAGCCATTACTACCTGTACATGCATTGTGCAATTTTGGTGCAATTTATAGCTGCTTTGCTAATGTGCCAGCAGAAAGCTGTGTCTTTTCATGTCAAAGTCAAGAAATTAAGAAGGGAAAAATCTATGGAGTCTCTTTCTTTTTCTTCTTGGACCCTTTAACATATCTTTTTTCACCTCTCCAATAAACCAGTTTTAAACTCTTAAGAATGAGCAAGCTTACAGTGCTCTGACACTTTAAAAACAGTTGGGTATCTAAGGAAGATTGTAGATTTTTGATTATAGGGTGTATTTTTTCCCAAAATCAATAGCAAATATGTAATGAACAATGTTTGCTCTGCCATTTGCACACTCTCATTTTATCTCCTGGTTGCAGTGGAGCAGGTTACTACATCATTTATATCAGAAGTGCCTTCAGAAAACATGCTACATCTGTCTTGATTTAATTTACTCCTTTTGCTGCACAATCTACATCATCTTCCAGCTAAGTAGTATTTTCCTTACAACTCACTTGGCAAAAATAAAAGAAGACCAAGCCCTGCATACACACCCATGCAACTTGGATTTCTTGAAGAGCTATTTGAAGGAACTTGACATTCATCTGAATGGAGGAAGGCAGCAGATTAGCTAGGGTTTGGATAGAGGAAAGTGCATCTGTCCTGTTCACACAGAGAGGCTTTTTCCAAATCCCAAGCCTTGATTGCCAGTCAGAAATGAACATGCTACAGGCTGTTGGAGCATTTGGGTAGGTTCTCCTACTTACATGTTCCCGGAAGCCCAAGTACACATTCAGTCTCCTGGATGGTTAAGGTCCACCTCAGGCATGCCCCACCTAGTTCACATAGTTCCAGATGGGTTGGCCTACTACGTGCCACAGCTAGTGAATCTTCTTATCTTGAACAGCCTGTATCTAGTTCTTTATCAATGCTTCCATACTGCATCTCTAACCTCTCCAGTAATCCTTCTCTCTTTCTTTACTCTGAGACTAGTCTCAGAAGGGCCTTTGCCACTCCTACAGCTCCTAAACACCTTCTTCCATTACAACTTTCCCATTGAGCCTATTGCTGTGGTCTTTCTCTTCCCTCACCTGTAACAAAGACAGTTTTCCAGCCTGAGCCTCCCAACACAGATCGCTAATTCCCCACTATCACAACCCAAGACCATATCCCTAAATTGACAGCACACTCCCTGACATTCTCTACAATCACTGCTCTCTGCTGGTTCCTGGAGCATTTCAGTCCCAGGAGGGACTAACCTCAAAACACCTCCTTTCTTCCTAAAATGAAAACAAGATTCTGCATCTCACGCAAACCATAGCTGATATTTAATGAGGTTTGCTGTTATGTTTTGCATATGCATCCCTCTGCTATTTAACTTGAGTTTTATTGTCTGTATACTGTTTCTAATTCCTGAAACTGCCCTTTGGAGAGGTCTTATGTAAACACTAGCAGGAATTTGCACTATTCATAGTCAACATTTATTTTTCAAGCACACAACTCGAGACTTCTACCTTATTTCCAGAAGACTCCCAGAACCCTTTCTAGCTGGCAGAAATTTTGAATAAATAAAATAATCAATGTTATGTAAAACTACTTGCATTTTTTTGTTATTAGACACTGTCAGTTACTGCACTACATCTTCACTCTGCTTACCCAGAAGAACTACTTCACATCATAATAGGTTAACTTTGGGTTTGACACTAGTTTTTAAGCTCTCTAGTGTTTGTAACACTACTCTTAGAAACCTGAAACAACCAAGTCAAATCCAACTTCAACAAAAGATGGCGAAATACTGGCAAGACAAGTAGCAATGCACCTGTTTTATACAAGTTACAGAGCTATTCACATTTCCTCTCTAGGTCAGATTTTACACCTTCATGTATAAGAGGGTGTAAATTCATTTAACCCAGCTTGGTCTCATTTACCTCAGGTCCAACATCAGCCTAATACTTTTGAAGAGCAGAAATTTGAAATTCACCAGTTAATATTCTTTTCTCAAGCTATTCCAAAGCAAATTCTGTTTAGACCTAGTTTTGAATGAGGACCTAGTCTACTATGGGGGTAGCAGAGTCACTGGTGAGCAGCGCAGTGATAAAAGCCCCAGCAGTGCATCCCTCCCAAGTACCCTGAGTACTTCTACACATTGTTACCAAAAAGATTGACCTTCAGCTCTGGAATTTGCAAGAAGGAGTGTTCCCTGCCACAAAGCTATGGAAAAGCTGAAACAGTCTTGCAACAGTTCCAAATGTAGCCAGCTTCTCTGATCAACTTCCTGTCGGAGAAGTCTATGTAAGGTGTTCTTAACTTGTAGCATACTAAGAGTCCAACAAAGTCAAGCCAGCAAAATTCCAAGTGTCACATGTGTAGGTTCTTCAGAGGTTTGGATGAGCCACAGTTGGCCCTTAATTAACTCTGTATTTGTTTAACTAATTGATGTTTGAAGGCACAATTTTCCTCTCATCTTATATGCTACTTCATTTCACTGGTATAATTTCCTTCCAATTTATATCATCCTGCGAAAGACGGAACCATACCCTGAAAGCCTACAGCAAAAAGCACCACATTAGAGCAAAAGCCTCTTCATCTTGAGCTGAAAAAAATAAATATAATAATTAAAAGGAAACTCAAACACAGGAATTGCAGACATTATTAGGACCAAAAATAAGTTCCTTAGCTTAGTCTGGTTTAGAGTTGGCAAACACAGCATGCCTGGTCTTGCCTGCTAGCTCAAACCAAGCTGTCCTCTCAGGTTTACTAGCTTTTACAAACTTCCAGAAAGCATCTGGTGGAAGTTTAATTTAATGAAAAGACCTCTGGCCCAGACCAAACAGGCTCCTCTCTTCAGTGATGCATGCTTGGTTGGGCTACATAAGAGCACCACATGGTATTGGAACTGTGAGGAAAAAGAAATACGACCTTAGAGAACATTGTTACACCACAAAAATAAGTTTTCATCTCAATAGTTTTAGCGTCCAGCTAAGGCCAAGGTGATTCACTGAGTGGTCCTACTAAAAATTCTTGGTCCCAGCCGCCATGGCTGGAAATGCACTTGAGTACAGAGATCCATTTCATCACATGCAAAACCAGTTGCCTTATCTAAGAAATTCTGAAGGTGCAGGACTAACTGTATTTAATGTCTTGGAAAATGTGAAGTCCAGGGATGAAGCTGAGAATTCATTCGTCACCTTGTGCCACTTCTCCTATGGTCAAACAATCAAATCTGTTCATCCTGAAAAACAGACATGAACAAAGCAGGCCTTTCCCAAACCCAGACGAAAACTTTTTCTAAGCTAAAAAATACTGCATATGGCTGTACATAACTATGTTCCCATCAGCCCACATCTTTCCAGATATATTAGAAGAGCAATTGGCAGGTGGAGAGTTCTAGAGAACATGTGGAAAATCAATGAAAATTAGAAGGAAAGAAATGTCCACATAAAAGAAGCAGCTCCAAGGCTTTAGGTTAGAACATCTGGCTCTCCACTGGCTCAGAGGTCTTGCTGGAGATACTTCCTGCAGGAAATCTGTAGTAAGCTTATGCTTATAGTAAAATAAAATAACATTCTGCACTACATCTTCCACCACTTTTATTTTTTAAAACATACATCTGGAGAAATGACTAACTTCAGATCCTACAAGGTAATCTCCCTCCTCTCATATGGACTTAAATTGCAAATGTTCAAACAAAAAAGAAAACAACAAAGGAGCAACTTCTATTTCAACTTTTACTTAATAGGACAATTCAGTTGAGAATGGCCCTCTTTCTGACAGAAGACATGACCAGGTACAAGGAACACACTCTTTCACCACAGTTTTTACCATGGACATTGGAATTTCATAAAATTTAAATCTCCTCAATTTCTTCCCACATAAAATGAAAATTGCAGTACTTTATTTTTTAAATTTTGTTAAGCTTTACAGGACAGTTCTCAGATTTCCTGCATCTAAAATGCCTCAAAGGCAAGTCCAGTCTAAAAATAAAACCATATTATTACTTCCTGATAAAGCCTGATTCCAAAGTGGACATCATGCTTCTGCAACAATTACCATGACATGTAACCCAAAAAATTTGTCTTACATTCAGCTCAACTCAAAAGATTGGTATAATTAATTGGAGCTAATTTTTTTTCATTTTTGAATTAATTTGGAAGACCTTACCTGTCTGCCTTAAAAACTAAGACAGCACATGTGAACTCAATACAAAGTCTACGTCAAAGTAAAGAACACAAGTTCAAAATCACACGTAGCATCATGTTGTTCTGCATACCACCTTTAACTTATTAGTGAGAAGGTGGAATGACCAATACTAGAAAACCAGTGAAAGTATAGGTTTTCAATTAGCTGCTTAGACTTTGGGTCAAACAAATTCAAAAGCTTATTCCTTCTCTGCTGTTTCCTCCTTGCTCTTCTCCTACCACATTCTCAGTTCAAAGGATAAGAGCCGTTGCAGGTCTTGTGAACTCAGTGCTATGGATACAGAAGGATGGAGTGAAGAATGGCTTCCACAGCACCAAGGGCCTCATAAGAGCTTACCTTCACCTCCCTAAAGCTTGCTCACTTGCACTCATCAAGACTCAGGTTATTTAGAACAGAGAGGAGCACTACCCCCTGGTATCCTTGCTGAAACAGGTATTTCTTCCCCCAACACAAACCATACAAGGGAATGTTATTCTGAGCTCCTTTGAACTTTGGTAAGAGACAGCTAATAGTGACACAGCTCTTTTCTAAAGTATATGCACAAGATGAAAGGGAGATAGCTGTGGAGTGGACAAAGTACTTTATCACTTACAGACTCATTTGTCAAATCTAGTCTGCAATTTCATGTCGCTTTTTTTTTTTTTTTTTTGAAAGGGGACATGGGGCAGAGGGGGCCAGGCAGGAGGGGTTTTCCAAATCTGTGAATTCAACATTCAGCAGACAAACCCAAAAGTTCCTGCTGCTCCTGCAAAAAAAAAAAAAAAGACAAACAAGTCCCTTTCATGTCAGCTATGTCCAGCTGGAAATGTCACAGCTTTGTCACAAAGGAACAAAGCATGCCTGGTGTCTGTTCTTTCAAAAGATCCCTTAATTCAAACAAAAGAAAAATATTCACATCTGGAAGGGGTCATGGGCTGAGGGCAGGAGTGAAGGAAGCAAAGTTCAGATGGCAAGACATAGTAGTTGCAGTTTGTCTAATTATTGTACTGCCTGTTCTGGCACTTATTGATCCAGTTAAAAAAAGAAAGCCAAGAGTTAAAACAGCAATGTTATTATTGATTGGCCTTGGAGGGCCAGATAAGACACACCTCTTCACTTCTGTTCCATTCATCATGCTGGAACATTCAGGCTGAGTTAAAAGATCCCTTATGACCAGTCTGGCAGTGGTGCTTGGGGTTTTTTTCTCCCCTCTTTTTTTTAAATTAAAAAAAAAAATTGTTATGTATGAAGTCCAAGCTTCCTTTAGAAGACAACAAACTTCACTTTCAAAGGATGTACATATTGAAATCCTGCCCTTTCCAATGAGTTTATTTGACCATCTGTTTCTGTGAAGATTAAAACATTAAACTGCAGGGTTTGGAGGCTTCATCAGAACTGAGCCACTGGAAGATGAAACATTAAAGAAGAGGATAAACTTGACAGTAGGACTTGTTAGGCATGCAGTGCCAACAGTAAAAGTTTCATTACAGTCCTAACCTAAAAGTTTTTTCCTTCTTCGAGATTCAATGCTTCTGAAGATGAAAAGCCTCTCCAAGTCTGCCACCTAGCTAGTTAATTTCTTGTATTGTTTTAGGAGCTATTTTAAAAGCCTCTTTTGCTCCAGCCCTTACTGTGCTGACTCCTCCCTTCAGAGCTGGTATTTTGTCAGGAGTTTCAAGAGCGATAAAAACTTGCTGCCAAGTCCCTTTCTTCCCCACAATGTGTTTTATAACCCAGCGTGTAGTTTAGTCTGTCTAAACACTGCACTAGTACACTGCCATCAGTTTCCATGGAGATGATTAACTCCTCCAGGGGAGAAAGCTTTAGTGTGCTTTTTGCCCTTTCCGCATAAGAAGAATATGACAGCATTTACTAAAACCAGCCTGCAGAAACATCACATTTTCCAGACAGTTCTAGCAAATGTAAGGATTTACTTTTGCTTCAACGCATCACTGAGCTGCAGTCTTAACCTAACTTGCATTCAAGTCATCTACTGGAACGAGTTGCTCTTTCCCCTCATGCTTCTCCTCCTTGGCATTGCTGTGATGTCTGAAAGCATCACAGCCTCACAGACATCAACTTTTTGAACTGCTATTTCTTAGAGCAAAGCCAAGGCTTGAGATATAATTGAGTCCAAAAGAGAGAAAAATGAACAAGATGACTCTGAACTCAAGCAGAAATTAGAATAGAAAACAGAAAGAATTTGTGCCCTAAAGTTTAGGAACACTGTTACATGAACCTTCATGGTTTACTATACTCCTAGTCTCTTACAGGTCTAGTAAAAATACACAATCAGTGTGTATACATAACAAAAATTTATTTAACGCTATTTTAAGAAGTTGAATTAAACTGAAAACTACTCTCAATCTAGTATAACATGATCTAATCAGAGCAAGAAAGTTGACCTTCTCCCAAAATACAGCTAATCAAGGTGATGTGCTGCCATCAGCTTTAGTTGTGGAAAAAATGGTTTCCCAGGGCAATCTTTCTGGCAGTTGCCACTTAGATGGCACACTTGTTGATCCCAGCTATGACAATGGCAACAGAACTTTGAATACTGCAGTTTACTGGAAGAATCCCCCAGCATAGAGCTATTTTATAAATGTTTTCCAGGCTATCATTGCTCAAGCAAACTATAACCTTCCCAGCACTTTTAACATGTAATGAGTTTTAGGCATTCAAGAGTAGACACACTATGTAAACTATGTAGACATGAACAACCAGGCATAATTGCAGTTTCTGTAGAAGAGCTAAAGGCAAGAGATAGCCAGGCTTACTGGTAAAAGATCTAACTCGAAAGCGCCGGTGTCAGGATTCATAGCAATGGGTGTTCTGCTGCAGTGAGAATTATTTCCTATATGACTTTCATAGCAGTTTCTAGGAGGATTTCTTTGCCGAGTGAACTTGGAGTCAGTACCATGGGGGTACCAGCAGTGCAGTCCCCCAACCCCTTTCATGCTGTGCTAAGACAAGCTACAGAGAAGGTGGGAGACTTCACTTGTGCTATCCACTCACAACTGCTGAAGTGACAGTCTGGTTTTATCATTACATGGACATGTGTCCAGTATTAACTCAAAGGACACCACTAATTGATTTCATGTACCTTGACACAGAACACTTACCAAGCAGCAATCATATTTGGTTAACCACCCTTGGCTATAAACAAACCAAAAACCTTGAGACCAAAGTCTCTATTACCTCCTCCTCAGATTTTTGGTGGTGTCTTTGTCTCTTACCTAAACCTAAGGTAGTGAAGATGCCTGAGGAGGATCCTAAAACCCAGTAAAAGCGTTTTAACTTTCCCGAAAGCATGAACATTTGCATACCGCTCAAAACTGCAAAGATCACAGTTGCAGCATGCAGAAAGCGTGGAGACACTAGTTACCTGCTTCTCCAGCCCTTTCGCAAGTTACAGGCGCAGCACCACAAGCCTGTGTGAGCCGCACGTCTAATACCAGCCGCCACGGGCTGTTTCCTGCCTTGAGAGAACCCATCCTAATCCTGCCTCTTACTTTTTGTCACCAAGTTGCGGAGGAAATTTTGGCAGCCCACACCTCCAATTGTGTTTTTGTCCTGCTGTAGGAAACATGCCACTTTAACAACTACTGATTTCCTTAAAGTACTTCTGGGAGAGGCTGCTACTGCTGCCGTGGGACAGAGCTTGGGAAGGCTGGAAGGGGGTCGGCCAGCACACGCCTCTCCTCTTACCCACCCAGGTTTCTGCGGCAGCCACGGAGCCAAACCTGATCTTGGAAAGTCGGGTCACCCCTCCCCAGTTTAACCCGCCGCGCGTCTGTTTTCACTGAGTGACTCGCGGGACAGCAGCTTCCTTGCGGTGACAGCCGCACCCGCACCCCTTCGGTGTCCCGGGAACTTTTCAGCCGCTCCCACAGCGGGAGCCCTCCCGGCCCGGGCAGCGAGGGGGCGAGGGGCGGCCGCCAGCGCGGCACTTACCGATATCGGAGTTGCAGAAAGCGTCCTGCGGGTGGATGGGGACGCAAGTGCAAGCCTCCACCACCACGTCCCGCAGGCTCCAGCTGCAGAGGAACACGACGAGGAAGCTCAGCCACGCCGTCATGTCGCCCCCGAGGTGCCTCCTCACTTCTGCGGAGCGGGAGGCGGCCGCTGTTGCGTTCGCCTGACTTTACTCTCGCTGCCTAAACAGCCCGTACGCTGCGACCCCCCGTTCTCCCGCACTGTCCCTGTCTCTCAATCTCAATCTCTCTCTGTCTCTCTGGCCTCGGCAGGACGGTGCGAGTCAGGGGCACGGCGGGTCCCGGTGGCGATGCGGTGCCGGGCGGTGTGCGCGGAGTTATAGCCTGGATCGCGCCCGCTCGGGCTCCGTGGGCGCCGCCGCGCGGGGCCAATGGGAGCCCCGCATTACCTCATCGGCGGGAGCGGCCCGAGCCCGGGGCGGGGCCGCGGCCGCAGCCGCCCTTATACGGAATAGTGCGGGAGCCCCGCGGGCGGGGTGTGGGCTGGCCGCTCCGGGCACGGTGCCGCGGGGGGCTGCAGCTTTCAGGCCGATACTGGCTGCACCTCCGCGGTGTCGGTGGGTGTCCGTCCCCAGGCCGTCAGTGCCCGGGCGAGTCTGGCCCCGCGGAGCCTCCGCCACCCCAGTCAGTACCTGGCTGCCCGGGGCCGCCCCGCGCCGCTCCTCAGGGTGCGAAGGGGCACCTGGAAAACATACGCGGGGCTTGTGGCTCGCTTGGAAAGCTTAGGCTGTTCCCCTTGAAACTATCTGCGCTGTCTGCAAGCTGACTTTAAGCTGAGGGCGGCGGCGCCACAGTATTCCAAAGGGCTCCCAGACAGCGATCAGCAAACGCAGAAGTGGAGTGTGCTGCTTCTTTTCCTCTTTCAACAGGCAGTGGAAAGAGGATGGAGGAAAAGAAGGACAAGACCTATCTGAACTGTAAACCAGGATTTTGCCCTATATGTTTTTAAACCTGCTCAAGTGTTCCTTCTGTCACCCCACCGCCATCACCCATCACTTCCAGTTTTCAAGGCTTTCGGGCAGAAAGGGGTCATAAACTGCTAAAACCGAGCTGGAAAAAGCAATGTCGAATCTACACAGGCACTCCCAACATTTAATCTCAAAGTATATTTTAGCAGAGCAGCTTTAGTGGAATTTATAGAAATGTCCTGTTTGTATTTTCCCTCATCCCCTTTCGGAGCCATATATTTCTGTCAGCTGTAGAAATGTAAATGTTATAGAAGAGCTGGGACTCTAAGGAAGGAGATTGCCAGCTGCGAGATACAGCCTTATTATCCTGCAAAGGGGACGGAGGGGTGATTAATCACGGTATCGAACCAGTGTATATAATGTCAGAGTACTTTCCACAGGGTTTACAAGACTTAAGCATGTCTAGTTATAAATTATGCTGGTATTAAAAGCCAGGGACCAGCTGTCCTAAATTTCTAAATAGTCAGCTAAGTCTTTAGATTTACAATTCTGCTCCATCTGGGTGAAGCACAGCCTGCCTACACCTTTTCTTTAATCATACTGTCTATATAAAATTAAAATCTCCCATCTTATGGAGGCACAGACTTTTATTTGGAGCATCGGTAGACAAAAGCTTCGAGATGGGTGTTGTCCGCAGGAATCAAGGTTACAGTGTCAACAATGGGAAACACAAGTTCCTATCCTTGGTGTGACACAACCTGCGTTACAGCTTTGCCTCCCTGCACTTCAAATCCCTTTGTAATGGGATAATAGTGATGAGAATGGATGCTTGGGAATGTATATTGGTGAATACATTGAAAAAATTAGATGGTATGGAGACGTTAACAGGTCACATAAGTATGTATGAGGCAGAATATTAAACAGGTCATTCAATTTAGACACGTCAGTGTCTGAATTATCGGCTCGAAATTGCAGTACGAGAAACCCTGTGCAAAAAAAACCAAACAAACAAACAAAAAAAAACCCACTTTAAGTACGTGAACTACCTGTTCAAGGTACTAAAACGGAGGCTGAATCCATCAGATTGGATGGACTGTCATTTCAGTTTCACTGGGTATAAACAAGGAAAAACTTTACCAATTTCAGCAGAGTAACACAGAAGAAAAATTAGGTGTGTCTGGCACTCTCGTTTCTTATTTGTTGTTGTAAAAAATTTGATATCACCAACATCATGATACACCTGGTCTATTAACATCTCAGATCAATATCTGAGAGAACTAGAGTTATCCCAGAACCTGACACTGGTGTAAATAAGGGAGAGCTTGGGCCACACACAACTAGATTATAGTCACAGCTCCAGCACCACCTCCCTTTGCTTTCTGACAAGTAGCTCCTTTATGTTTCTTCATTTTTATAATAACACGTTTCCTGTGTGTTCAAAGGACTAACAAGCTAAATGCTTTGTAATAAGCTTTTAAGCTGTTGGGTGCTGTGCAAATGCTGAGTGTCTGTGGTACACAGATGCAGGACACGTTCAGAGAAAAGAAAACCTTCAGTCACCTTCTCAATTTCTGAAACAGGAGAGGAAGAGGGCTAGAAATTACTAAAGTTCCACAAGGCCCTGCAAGGCATGGAAGTAACTTGTTTACAGCGGGGGTGACCAAGCTTGTTAAAATTGCAACAAGTTTGTGCTGATTGCAGGAGCTAGTTCACTTTTCCGATATAATCCAGAGAAGTAATAGGATGACAAGGAGTGACACAGCTTCATCCAGGGGTAGGGCACATCTCTTTGGAATGGGTGAAGACTGTATGGCAAGGCTTACCGTTATCTTCTACACCACTTTTTGGGAGGTGATCCAGAATTTTTTTTTTGATGCATATATTATCATTGCCAGGAGTAGTAGTGACTGTACTGGGTCATGGCTTAGCTGATTCACCAGCTTTTTTGACAGTTAGATATTCTTTTTCCAAGAGAAACTTCTTTACAGTAGTAGAGATGCAGTTTTTTCAACCAGGACTGGATACTGTACAATAAGAAAAATATTAATTTGCCACTTAAGGAATATATTTCACACACAGAAACCAGAGTGCCTTATTTTTTTAAATTACAGGTAAATAATACTCAGGAAAGCTCAATCTTGCCAGTGGCCTGCTCAAGGCCTTTGTTAAACCATTTAACCTGTGCATTCTTTTTATCATCTGCAAATTGAGATATTGTATGTTATCTTCTGATAATAGCTATTAGATATTTGATATTTACCTTTCCCCTTTAAGACCTACCAGTAAAGTGAACTCTGAAAGGGACAGGCAGGGAGTCTGAGTGTTTATTTATATGAGAAAATATTGATAATGGTGTCAGAGTAACACAGAAATTTAACGAAGGAACTGAAAGGAGATTTCTCTCTGGATGCCTGCTCTATGCCCTATCTGCATGGGAGAAACTGCAAAAGGAAAAAAGTAAAATTCAAACTATCATTCTGCTCTTTTGCTCAGATAAAACTTTAAGCCTTATATGGCCATAAAAATGTACCAGAGAAAGAAGGAGAAAATAAAGACCTTGATCTTCATATGAAAAAACTAGAGTTCATATTTGGTTAATGTCACCAAATAAAGAAATCTATGTTATTCCAGCTCCCCATCAAGAAACACACTGTTGAACACAATTAAGTATCTCTCTGCTTTACTGGGCAGCCACACAACTTCATGCTGTGATCTTGTCGGATCCCACAAGCTAAGCATGACTGGGCTGGGTCAATAGTTGGTGTGAAAATTCCCAAGGAAAGCCATGTCCCGCAGGTGTTGTTGACTGAGTAGTCTTTCTTCCCTCCATCCTGCAGGACTGTGTGAAGGCAGTGCTAGGGGGCACTGTGCTGCAAGAGATGGTTGCATCCTTTGCGGATGAAGCTGGATTCTTTGCAACATCTAAATAATTGATTATGTGGAAAAGCAAAAATGTTAAGATGTGTGTCTTAGTTAAATTTCAGGGAAGAACTAACTTCTGCTTCCATAGATCTTCACGGCCGTTTATGTCAAGAGCATATTAAAAACATCATTTTCCTTCCAAAAGTCCTGCTTGTGGCTGGAAAAAAAGCATCCTGAAACTAGGGGCAGAGACTGAGATAAAAGCACTTTGAGATATTCCTTCAAGACATGTAAGGTGTTGCTATAAATGAACTAAAGGCATGTTCATTTGCCTTCTGATCACATTTCATTGTGAGGGATGCCAGCAGCTTCGTTACAGAAGGGCTTCATCAAGCTACAGCAAGTGATGGCCAAAATAAAAAAATAATATGGGAGGAGAAAGAGAGAGAAATACTCGACACTATCATGAGAGAAAAATACCCTGACATATATAGTGGCTGAAAACACTCCAGCTCATTACCAGATCTCAGCTGGCTTAAACTGAGATGGCAAAAATGAAGTCAGGACACTTCAGTACAACAGTCCTGCCTCCTCCTTAACAATATATTAATTTTAAATCTTCTAAAGTATGTTCATTTTACTATTTTAATTTTTTAACACAATTTAGCACACATGATGGTTCCTCAGCAAACAACCACTGTAGACAACAAATGCACTTGAGTGTGGAGTCTTGCCATTAGTATTCTGAATTGTCCAGCTGATAAGTTGCTCAAAAGCGTCCTCTTGTCTTAAAAACTTGTCTTGAAATCAGTGGTCTTCATATCTTTTACACCAGCTCAGCATCATGCCCCCTAGAAGGCCCCATTGTTCTTCTGCTTTTATGCAGCAGGTAGGAAAGGATAGGTGTTTCCAGAGCTATCAGGTGTCTTTTTCTACAGAACACTCATGCCATCTCATAGGACAGTTCAGAATGGTCATGCATTCCATTAGCTAAAGATTCTCATACTTCCTGATTAGCTGTTTCTTTTTCAGTACACTATTTCTTTTCTAACACTGCCCTTTGAGAAAACAATTTGTTTAAAATGTATGTATTTGCTATAAGCATGAAAAAATTTGGGAAAACTCCTATTAATTCCACTATTGTATCAGTGAACTTTATACGCTATTTAAAATGAGAAGATTCTTTCTTCAAAAATCCCTTTGATTCTATAAATACATACCAAAAAAAAAAACCAACAAACATTTGATTCTTTTTCTGAGGTTGCAAAGGAATTACGTCACCTTCCTGNGAACTTTATACGCTATTTAAAATGAGAAGATTCTTTCTTCAAAAATCCCTTTGATTCTATAAATACATACCAAAAAAAAAAAAAACAAACATTTGATCTCTTTTTCTGAGGTTGCAAAGGAATTACGTCACCTTCCTGTCTGCAAACCAGACATAGGTAATGCTCCATCCCACATCCAGGCTTTTCATTGTAGGTACACCATTAAAATTTCATCAGCTCTAACAGTTCTATTCTGTGTTCAGTCTTTAAGGATCCTTTACAGATTGTGCCCTCTGAGAGTGCTCAGCCTGGGAGCCAACCGCAATCACGATGTGTCACCAGGAATATTAACTTTTAAAGGGTTGTGGACTATGAAATCACACTGTCGACAGTGCAGGGATCCTTCAGTCAGGCTGTGATGTGGCATCAGCTGCAGAAGGGTGACCAGGAAATATCTTTTAACAGCCTTATCAAGCTGAAAATGTTTCCTGCACATGACTGTGCTCTTTGGCCCAAATCCAGCAAAACACTAAGGCACATGTTCAACTTTAAGCACACAAGATGCTCTACTGAAGTCAACAGAACCATTTACATGCACGAAGTTAAATATAAGCTTAAGTGCATTTCTGGACCAGAGCCAAAGGATTCAGTACCATGCAGGGTTCAAGCCAGGAGGCTGTGATTAGATGGTCTGACAAAATCTGTGAGGAAAGGACACGACGTGATTTGCTTGGTTCTACCTGCCTGTGCTTTATTCCAAGCAATTAATTTTCTCTCATTTATGTTTATAAGTCTTTCCATTTCTCTTGTTTTGCTTTCTTACTGCTGCAGCCATTTCCAAATTGAAGGTTTGTTTTTCTTTTTTAAAGCCTTCTAAACTGCATCAATAGCTTTAAGTGACTGAACAAAGAGATTTCAAATAGATGAAGTGTTTTGAATGGTAGTAAGAGTTGGTGTTCCCAGAGATTTGGAGGCTCGAACTAAGCACAGAAGAGAGTGAGAGCAATTGAAAATCACTTTTTTGTTGTTCCTTTGTATGAACTGGTTTCTGGCTTATGCAATGCACAGTAATTAAAATGACTGGAATGCCTCACATTTTTAAGAGAGCTTTAAGGCAGCTCTGTGGCATTGTGGCCAGCAGAGTTCATGAGCAGATTCATGGCTCTAATCAAGGTTTGATGTTTCTATTCGAGTAACTTGAAGAAAACTATATCTTTGTAGAGGCCTTGGAGGGGAGTTTAGGTAAGAAGGGGTAGACACAGAAAAGCAGTAATATTTGCTCCCTGCATCAGCTCCATGTGCAGCTATGGGGCAAGTCTTCCTTTTGGTGAGACAAGAGCCTAAATGTTGGTGTGGTTGTCAGAAATCTTATTTCTTTCTCTCACTATAGCCTTAACGTCTGGCTCAAATTCAAGTGTGCGACAGTACTTACACATTCTCTGTCTCTCACTGTAATACCAGATACTTGTACCTTCTCCTCCTAGGTATGGCACATGAAATGTCTCTTCCTGTGAAAGCAGGTTTGCATCTGAGTGCTGTCCTCCGCAGCTGCCATGTGTATTTGTGGGGTTCCAAGCAGGTCCCCAATGTTTAGCAGACAGAGAGCCTGGCAGACTGGCATGTCTGCTCACAACAGGTTGCCCTCCCTGTCATGAGGTTTACTCTGTTTCACAATGGCAAAGGGTTACCTTGGTGCTTCTTGGTTCCCCAGCACAGTCCAGAATTTCATTTTCCTTTTTTTCCAATTTTGTCACTGAAAGTGGCTGACCAATACATTCCCGGTCTTCTCTCAAAAACTGGCCTGGCTTCTCACAGTGATGATTGGCCACAGAGAAGCAGAAGAGCTGAATACAGCCTGACTAAGGAGGGGAGCTGAGTGACCTGAGAATATGGCGGTTTTGGCATATTGAGCAACTCAATCCTTCTCCATTCACCTCTCTGCCTCTCACCAGCCTTCTAAAGGCATGCACTGAGCCCACTCCCCCATCTCTCAGCACAATCTTTCTCCACTTCTTCTACACATCAGAGAGCCTTGTTGGGATACAGTGATCTTCACAACCTGGTGTGAATGTAGGCAGGTAGAGAAAGTCCAGGTGTAACTAGTTTCTCACCTGAAACTCCACGTATTGCCTGTTGTGTTAGTTACAATGTTGGAGATCGCAACAGAGATTGTTGCCTTGGCATAGAATTTTTTTATAAATCCAAATTGACTTTTTCAATGCTTTTCTTCCTGTGTTCCCAAATCCATGCTGTACTCTAAACAGTAGCTGACTGCTCACTTATGGCAGGGCCTTCCCTCAGACTCACAGCCCCAGCCAGTAGAAACTGGGGAATTTCTGATGTGAGATTTCAAGGACAGGTCTCTTCTCTAGAGCAAAAGGCAGCACTTCTGTTTCCTCACTCCTTTGGAATTTTTCTTCATAAATCTTGACATATTGTGTGAGACAACAGATGAGGAGATGGTAGATCTGCAGTCTAGAGTGAGGATTCTTATTTGTTTATCGTCTTACTCTTCCCATGTGAAGAATAATACATTCCTCAAAGGACCTTTTCAGGTCAGCAAGTGTGAATTCCACACCTAATGTATTAATGTATTAATGTATTAAAGTCAGCGTTTGATCTAGTACAGATGTGCAAAAATAGTATTCTTTCTCTGCTGAAGATGGAAGTAACAAACTACAGCCCCTCTTCCCCCTTCCTGACAGCCTCCATCCCGTAGCTGGGCTTTTCCCTGTGCTTCTGAGGCGTGTTTCAGTGGGAGGCACAGAAGCATGGAAAGACAGCTTACTTACAAT
>VYZS01042829.1:23247-34075 GCA_013400695.1 Neodrepanis coruscans | reverse complement strand
GCGGAGGTGGCGGTCCGCTGGGCCCACGCTGGCTGACCCAGCCCGGACCACCGCCGGCCTCTCTCAGCGCCGCCGCCACTGCCGGTTCGCCCGCTGCCGCTGGCCATCATGGCGCCATCGCCCGCAGCCCGGTGGCTCCCGGTGCATGCCGTGGCTCCGTTCCCGACGCGGTTCCCACGGGCGCGACAGCCTGGGACCGCGGACAGCCCCGCCAGGGAGTGGTGGTGGGGGGAACGGTTTTATTTTTCCAACCCACAACAGACAATTTCTTCTACAGACTTTCCTGGTCCTCTAGTTTGCTGTATTTTTATGTCCAAGACTGAAAACTATTACATGAAGCTAAGAGCGGTCATTTACTATGACACAGCTAGTCCCAGCTTTTCACACGTGCTCATCTTCATTATCCTCATTTTTACAATGATGATGTTGTTTCCTTACACAAATCTGCCAAATGTAAATAACTATTAGGCCCTCCTCTAGACTTTTTCAACTTCTTTTCTCACAAAATGAGGCCAGGAGTGTGGTCTTGCCCTTCTAGCTTTCCACTCCTCAGGGCTCTCTTGCTGGCAAGCCAACAAAACAGAAAGAAAGAGACAGTGTCCATGTTAGTTCCTTGTATCTTGCAGTCAGCCTGAGCGTCTCATCAGGATTCATGAAAAAATAGTAATTGCACTATTTAAGCCTCAGGAAAATGCTCTGCTTATGACAATTTAAGATCCTACTGTCATATCTGTGCTGCAGATGAAGGAACTCAGAAAGGCTAAGAGATGCTAATGTGCTTGTGAGTTCAAATGCTTTTGCACCCCTTCCCTGTTTTGTTAAAGAAGGCACTATTCCCTTCTCACACCAGGGAATTAGTAACACTAATGTCAGAATGTGTCACCCTTGCATGCTGAGGTGACTCACAAAGGCAACATGGCTCTAGCAGCTGAGAGGAACAATGCCTTGTGTTCTGAGTTATGCTTTTTTTGGCCACGCCATCACTGGAGCTCAGAACAAGGGCAATGATGTCATGGCCATAGGCTCAATGTGTAAGTACTACACTACCAGTTCTCTCAGTGATCTATTACTTCCACATTAACGTAACTTAGGGCATATATATGCACATTTAGTTGACAGAGCCAAGAATAAGTCACTTGGAACAGATTATTTTATTTCAGGTTTTTAACAAGAATACTTGTCAGTCCCAACAGGCTCATTCTGGAGAGGTAGTACCTAGCTCAGCTACATAATTTAGTCAAGACTTCAGCTATAAGGACAGAAGTTTGGAATGCAGAAATGGGCAGACAAGAATCCTGCTTAGAAATAGCTTACATTTTTCTGACAATTAACCATTGTTGCAAGTATTTATATATTTGGAGAAAAAAAAATAGTAAGAAAAAGCTCTGAAGTAAAGAAAGAAATTATTCCCAGTCATTTTCAAGAAAATTACTTCGAAGCCTTTCATGCACTTGTATTTATTTGAACAAGGCTTGTCTCCATTAGCCTCTGAGTGGGGGGGTGGGGGGTGGGGTGGGGTGAGGGGTGTTTCCATCCTTTGACAAATGTTTTTAATGTGTATTAAGTGGTCTGTCAAAGGAGCCAGCACAGGAGGGGGGATAGAGGTTAAGCACACAGCAACATTATAATCAAAGCCCAGCCAGTGGGTCCCACAGGCAAGCTTGTACTAGCTTTAAATGGTCTGGCATGTGTGCTGATAGCCATAGCTATGGAGTTCATGGTATGGCTACTCGCAGGCATATTCACCAGGGAACTGTGCAGGATTTGCAGCCCGTACCAAGCTCTGAGCAGCCTGTACTGCTCTTGGCACAGGTAGCCTGGACTTCATGTGGATGGGGCTACACAAACTACTGTCTGCTTTCTGCATGGAGGCCTGTGCCAAAAGTGACAGTTTCCTTCTTTATGAAACTTTTCACTAACGTACTGCCAGATGGCTTGTGGGTGCCTCAGGTGACAAGGCCTGTCTGTGTCCCATATTATGGGGTCCTTTCATAATTTGCTGGGTTAGGCCAGGATTCTTCTGCCCAGCAAAACAGGGGAAGTCCTGAGAATTCATAATATGAAATCTTATCTCAAGGGAAAAAAACAGAGGCATGTGTGTAGAGTCTTGTTGAACTATGCATTCCTGTAATAGTTTCTCAACATTGAGTACCAATGGGACAGTCACACATTTTGCTGCATGTTTGCAACACAACAGGCTGGAACCTTTATCTGCTAGGCAGGCTGGGACTGGAGTGCTGCCAGTCTCCCTGGAGACCAGCTGTGGCCCCCTCGATTCCTGTGCCTCTGCACTGGGCAGCAGATTGGTGGAAGCTGGTGCAAAGCTGCCTGTCCGATTAAATTTGTTATTTTGCAAAAGGATTTAGCTTTGTTTGTTGGTTATTACTAAAGAAAAATCCTAAGCTGGTGCTTTAACCTGTGTTAAACCTTTCACAGGGTGAAAGAATCTGGTTCCTTTGCTTCCAACTTGTAAACAAGGAGCAGAAAGCTAAGAGAAGGCAGAAAAAACAAAAAAGTTTTAAAATACCATTTTTCTTACATTCTTTTTATTTTCCAATCAAAAATATTTTAAAATTTCCTGTGTAAAAGGCTGCTACATCAGAAGGGTTGCTTAACTTTGCTTCTGAAAAAAGTCTTGACAACGGGTCTCCAGCCATCATTTCAGACATGTTCCAGCTCCCACTTATACCTGCTGTATCTCCAGAAATGTGCTAGTCAGCCCATTCAGAAGGATTTGTAGAATATAAAGATGAGAGATGTTCATATATTCCGTAATTTTTCCAGTACAAAAAAATCAAAGAAAGCCAAATCAAATAAACCACTTATTCCAAAACAATCTTTCTATATACAAGATTGGATCTGGCTTAATTGAGTTTAATTGACAGACTATTAGTTAAAGCAATAAAATATTTTCATTAGAGAAGGTTTTAGGTCAGCAGGAACTGGTCAGCTACAAAAGAAGATGACTGTAAATGTATAGTTTGAGCACAAAAACTACGCTCAAATACTATTGTAGTTGAAAAGCCAGGAAGTGCCTATGGGAAGTGCACTTACAAGAATTGACATTGAAGTTTTAATTTTCCTTCTCTGAGCCAAGCAATTAGATCATTTCTTTTATAGGATTCCTGTCAGAGAATTTCTGCAATTAAAAAAATAAACATTTCATACTTAGTTTTGTCCTTCTGCTCAGCGGATGAACCTAGATGTTCTCTAGTACAGAGGATTTAAACAATCATTTGAGAGCAGAATGACTAAAACCCCTTTTAAGTTCATGGTGTTCAGCAAGATACCATATCTAACTGCTTCAGAAACATTATTAAATTTGTTTTCAAAGCACTGGAGTAGATATTATGTGTTTTGTAAATGAGAGGCTGCCTGCTGAAAGTGCAAAGTCAGAAGATTTGCGTACTTGATACATAATGGCAAGGATTTGGATTTTCACAGTTTCTAGCATGCTGCAGCACTTTATGTTCAAAGCACAAAGTTCATGCAACATGCAGTTGCAAGTGCGCATTCACTTTTGCAAGTCAGCTGTGGCTCAACCGTTCAGGGCCTCTGATTGCAATGCCAGCTTCAATAGCTTGCACCCCTGTCAACAGAGCCCTTCCCTTCCCACCCTGGCTCTACAGTGAATCACGCATACACACACACACACACACTCTCACACACACACACTCTCACACACATTTGTTTCTGGGTCTGTTCTGCAAATAGGATCAGGGAATAAAGTCATAATAAAAATAACCATTCCGGGCTTCAGGACACAGTCTGGAACTGGAGGATGTGTTAGGCATACAGAAAGCAATGGACAGCCCTGTCACAATCACATGTGGGAAATGTATCTAACTTGTCCGGCATCACACTGGAGCTCTGTGGCAATGACGGGAACACCGGCCAGTTCTGCAGGGCAACAGTCCATCCCTTCAGTCCCCTGATGAGCCTTGCTCCTTCTGCAGTCCCCTGTTGAATCTGGCGACCACTCCCACCTGCTTTCCACAACTCATGAGGCAGGGGATATTGCAGAGAACTGTTGTGATACTTTCACAGCCATGAGTAGCCATCAGTGCATTTCCCTCCTGCCTGTGGAGCAAGGGAGTATCTGGATAAACAATAATCTGTGTGCTTTGAAATGAAGACAGCATCATAACCCAGATGGTGCTCGAATGTTGCTCAGGTGTTAATCGTGGATTTCTAGCTTTTTAAGCACTTGACTCCACTACCAAGTTTTTATGTAGGCTTTTTGTGTGTGATATGCGGCACATATAGATGTGATGCTTAGGGACATGGTTTAGTGTTAAGTTAATGGTTGGACTCAATGATCTTACAGGTCTTTTGCGAACTAAATGACTCTATGATTCTAAATGTCCTCATTTAAAGTAATCTGGAGTATAAGAATAATGAGTAAGGGATGAGATGAGTATCTGGACAATGCCAAAGACTGGAAAAAATGCTTTCTCCTTGCTCTTTATGCTAGATTATTTGGAGATAAAGGAGTTTGAACTGATCACCAGTGAAAGCTCTCCACTTTCTGAACCTGATTGTTGCTGTAAACTGCAGAAGTGAGCTAGCTGTTGGTTACTCACAGCAAAGCTTCCCCATGCAAGTGCTATTTTCTACTGGAAGTAAGACAGTTGTTATGATGTTCAGCACAGGCTCCTTCCTAACCCATGACCACAAAAAATATGCGAATCAGTGCCTCTGTTGGGTACAGAGAGTATGCATGACAGGCTTTGCTCCATGTCACTGCCTAGCAAAATTATTTTTTTTTCTCTCTTATAAGCAAAAATACATAAAAGAAGTGACAGTTCCTCTTCAGTACTGCCATCACTAGGATTGTCTGGGAGATGGCATTTTTGATCTTTACAGAGGTCTGTCTAACTCCCACCAGCAAGACCCAGTCCCAGACATAAGATGGAGAAGTCTCAAGGCCTTTCTGACATCTGCATGAAACATGGGATATCCTTACATCTCCTGTTTCCTTTCCTGATACCATTTCAGGAAAGGATGGGACAGCAGTGTCATCAACTTTGCTCATACTCCTGTGCACTGAGATAACTCTTCACCAGCTCATTATATGAGCTTTAGTAAAGATCTATGTAACGAGAGTGGCACAGAGCCAGCTACCAGAGGGGCCAAAACCCAGCACAGAGAGACCAGCTGCTGTGAAGTTCACTAACTAATAGACTCAAACTTCAACTGAGTTACCCTTACAGTCATCTCTTCTGCTTCTTTCATAGTATCTGATCCAAGAGCCTCTTTCTCAGTTTTTAGGCTCAGAATATCTCTGCCTTTCTGCTCACACCCCATTTACCTTTGTCTTGAGTACTTTCCGAGGCTTATACTTTTCTCTTTGTGCTTTGCTGCTTTCTTCTCTTTCATTCCAGAATCTATGGGACAGAGTCAGCCAACTAGCTATTCTAAGGATCTCATATAGCAGAAAGTCATTGTGAGGTACACTTTACTGAGGCAAAGTGTCATCAATCCACTTTCTGAAAGATTATCAGCAGTTAGCAGAGAGGGTGCACATCCAAGATAATCCAGCAATATATCAGTCTCACTTATTTTGAGCCGCTTCTTCAAAAAAATAAATCTATTGGGTGGCAGCTGCATCATTAAAGATGTATGATCACACATGAAAGATTTTTCATACTTCTTCTACCTGAAACATGCAGCTCTTATTTCCCTTACAATATGCAGTCTTCTCATGCTCTTTCCAGAGGGTCCTTAAAAGTTCTGACCAGCAGTTTTCCACAGTTTAATATGCCATGCCCTTAGCTCAGATTTTCTTGTTGTTATTGTGTCTGTCCTTACAGTCTGCAAGATACTCAAAAGAAACTTGGGTTTTCTGTAATGACCTCTCCAAAGATATTTTGGTGCTAGTAACCACAAAGATAATAATGTAAATAGCAGGAGTAATGATAACTACAAGGTGAGCGGTAAAATTACTCTTGAAATCAGCCCTAAATTTGAACAAAATGTAGTAATAACCCTTCTGGAGAAGCCAGAAGCATTCTCCTTTTGCAGGATGAAAGGAGCTAAGGAATGTGCTGGCTGGCACTAAATCGCTGTCCTCTTGGGCCTTTAATGGGTTTCCTGCTCCTGAAGGTTCAAAGAGCAATTACAGTCTCCAGCAAAAGTACAGCAAATGTAAAACAGATTCTCTGGCTCTCACTAAAATGCCAAGAAAATAAGTAACCAAATGATGGAGGACTCAAAGTCACTTCATTGCAGAAGTTTACTGAGCTGAAGGGAAGTTTCTCTCCATTCATCCGCAAAACCAGAGAAGTCCATGCCATGGGAGGTGGGTTGTGAGAACCCAGTTCAAAAACTGCGTGCAGACCCATTTTCTGGAGAGGCTTACATCAGAGGAGAGAAGTGATACCAGACAACTGGAAACTGCCTTTGAGCTCCAGCTCCTTCCCCCACTCTTTGTTGGAGTTTTATCTTTGTGTTTTTGAATTGGCTGTCAGAGAGGAACAAAAGCAAAGTCTGGGGACATGGCAGGGCTGCTAAGGCAAGACAGCTTCATTCACTGCAGCAAGCCATCATATATATGGAGGTATAAATCCAGTACAAGGCATCTGGATAAGGAGAGATAGGGGTTAACAAAGGAACCAGCCTTGGCTGTCACCAGCCCGACAGTGGCAACACTTGTTAGCTCATGCAGGCCAAATAGCCACCTGCCTGGAACAGAGGAGGAGAGTTGTCAAGATGAGAGATGGAATATAGAGAAAAAAGCCCTCAAATGCAGGATAACTTCTGGAGAGCTGCTGGATATATGCAGCACAGCAGGTTGATACATCAAGAGAGACTAGAGACATGAGTTCTGTGAGATGCATACTCATCTCCTGCAAAGACCTGCACAGCCACACAAGATGTGCTCCAACAGGGCAGAACCATCCAGATATTTCCTCAGAGGGCTATGCAGCCAAGCACTTAAGGTAGAAAATGAAATCTACAGGTACAGCAGGACTGAATTTAGGACCAGAAGCGTATATGTTTTTTTTTCAGATCAGGGCTTTGACCTAATAAAAAATACGCATAGTCCGGGGTTAATTAATGAAAGTTAATATAAGTACATGTTCTGTATAAAAGACAGGTTTGCATAGTTCTCTCTTACACCTGGCTCTAGGAAATGCACTCCCATGATCAGTAATTCCTGCAGCATTAACACACCATGGCACTGATGTGTTGTGAGATAGGCTTCTTTTCACTTTCTGAGAAGAGCTATTGCTTTAGTGGTAGATTTCTTACTTGGTATTCAATAAACTATGCCATACAGGGGAAACCAAATGAGCCTGTCTGAAGTGAAAAGCCCTGCAAGTTGCTTTGCATCATGTTTCACTTCCACCTCAGATTACTTGAGATTAAATCCTATCATGAATGGCAGGGAGAAATAACTAATACCTCTGAGCATCCGCAATAATGACAACTTTGTGCTCAAACACGGATGCTCGATATTCAGTGAGAATACAAGTAGGTCACCCAGCCAGCTTAGCAACTGGAGGAACTTCTCCACTAGAATTTTCTTCTGGCACTGTTCCTTCATACCACGTATGTCCGAGGTGTAGCTGAACCTCACAGTTTCTCAGGTATAGAGAGGAAACTGTATCCTCATAATCAGACAGTTGTGATGAAATAATTGCTAAGGATTTCTTTGGTCATCTTATATTACAAATTGATGCTTCCTCTAGTTTTTCTTACTGTCTACAGAGGAAGAAGGAATCCGTTCTCTCCTAACCATATGGATGTGTAATTCCCCTTAACCTAACAGGAACCAAAGAGAAATTGAATGCTAAAGAGGACTGAGGAATGGATGAATGAATAAAAGGCCCTTTTATAAAAGCTCTGACCTGGATGTGTGAGGTGGTTTTAATCTCTGACCTCCTGCTAACAAATATGGACTACAGGCAGAGAGTTTGGATATGAAATATCCAAATCCACCCCCAGGCACATTTGGACAGGGAATGTTTTTTGGTTTGTCCGGTCTTTTCACACAAGGAAGAAAGACTTGCAGTCAAAGCAAAATTAAAGATTAATTGATTTAATTTTTTTCACCTTTTGACTTAACATGTTTAAACAACATAAGGTGATAGCGGCCTTTTCTCACTGCAGTTTTCTAGGGTCTGTAAACATTGGCTACCACTATCAGCTCACTGTTTTTCTACCCCAGGACTCAGTCCTCCTCCTTAAACTGCACAGTCAACCTAAATTTCAATTTCTGTAGGTAAGGAAAGAAGTAAAGGCAGAATAGGAAGGGAAAAGTAACAGTTTTGGAGCTTCCAGTACAACAGACCCACACTATCTTCCATAAATGCCTAGTTCTTGCTTTTATCAACCCCATACTGTTACACACAGTTTTTTTGACGAATCTCTATTAATGAATTTAGGAAACAATACTGCCTGCGCTGCTTTAGAAATGGTAAAGCTCTGCTATCTTCTGGGCCCTTCAGTGCCAAGGTTGGAACATAGGACCTCTAGGTTGGTTAAAAATCGGGTTGACCATGAGACTAAAAAAGTAGTGATAATCAAAGGCTTAGCATCTGCTCATAACTACTGAAGTTGATTCTGTGGTCCATATACTTCAGTCTTCAACAACAACCTGGAAAACACAAAAATACACCTTTACCATATCATTGGAAGATCCAAATTTATGACAACTGACTGACAGAGCAAATGACATCTTCAAAAGAGAGAGACCTCAAACACCTAAGGATTGTACCTCATGAAGTCCACTAGAAATACAAAGATCTTCACCTGAGCTGGAATGACTCCCTCCATTCCTACATGCTGGGAGAAAACTGGCTGGGAGACTGAGATACTGACACTGGTGAGGCTGCATATGACACACTGTCCAGTATGGAACCTGTCCACTGCAGACAGATGAGAAGCATTGGAGCTCATCCAGCAGAAGCGTACTACAATGATGAGAGGCCTGGAGCACATGATCAGCAAGGCTACGTTGAGGCATATTGGCTTGTTTAGGCAGAGGAAGGAAAGGCTAATGTAATAGCCTGCAGCTGCTTAAAGGGTAATTACAAACATAACACATCCATGTTTTCCTCAGTAGCATCAGATGATACAAGATGGAACAAGAGCCACATATTGTGGCCTGGTACATTGAGCTGGACTTTAAGAAAAGATTTCCTATAAAGGTGGTGCAGTATTGGAGCCGATAGGCCACAGAGGTCATAGAATGTCCAATTTAGGGAATTTTCAGGACTCAGCTATTCAGAGTTATGGCTGACCTGATGACACGCTGGCAGTAGTACTTCTGTGGATAAGTGGGTGGACTAGATGACTTCTACAGCTGTTCCAACTACGATATCTATTGTTCTATGAGTCTTTACAGTCACTAGTCATTGAGTTTGACAAGGGGATTTCCCGAAGTTCACTGCCGAGATAGATTTATTTCCTAGCAGAGACTTACATCATTGCATGGCTGACAGCTATTTTTCCTCCAAGATATGGTGAGCAGTGTTATATGCTCATGCTCAACAACACGATCCTCATTTATTTTTCTGACTATAAGATAACCATCAATTGTACCTACATCAAACTTGAATTTGAGATGTGTGTTGCTTGGCACTAATATTGGGATCAGGTGCACAATCAACCTCTTCTCCAATTAGTCCTTAGTCAGAGAACACATCACCAGGCAGTAAACATGGGATTTTAAAAGCTCACACAAGCCAGGTCTTGAGAGAAAGCTCAGACCATTCTTGATGGTCAGAGACACCTTTTGGACTTTTTCCTTGGTTCTTAGAAGTTACAAAAACATTTTCAGAGGTATTCAGCCACAATAAGGAGATGTTGCCCCAAAAATCTGGAAGCAAAAAGGCAATTGGTGTCAAATAATATATTGGCATCTAGAAATACTCATATCCCATGCCTATGTCCCAGATACATCTACTACCTATAAAAAAAAGGCACATATTCAGGTGACAGCAATACAAGAAAGATTTCTTTGCTCTGACAGTTAAAATATTAATGCTAGCTCCTCTTTCTACCAGTCTAGTCTCTTCATCACAGAGTAGCATCCTGTGAGAATCCCGCCTGTATACACAGAATAACAATTAATGTCTAAATAATCTCTAAAGTTGGTAACTGCAGCCCACAGTTTGGTCAATGACCCTTCAGCTGAAAAAGCTAAGGTTCCAAGGAAAAACCCAGACTCAAATTGCAGCATTTTTACAAAGAATGCAGTAGTTTCACTCCACTATGTATGACTAATGAATCACAAGGACTCAGAGAACTGCTAGTTGATTTGTAATACTATTGGTGAATCAGAAGAGGGACAGTCTTGTGGTTATAGCTGGACTGACATTCAGGATGTCTGGGTCCAATTCCTAGTCTAGCAGAGATTTTCCTTTGTAAGCTTTGGCAGGCTGCTTAATCTCTCATCCTCAGTTCATTGCCTACAAATTTTTTCCTTTCTTTTACTTACTGGCTTCTGATCTGTTCTGGTTCTGAGGTATTTCTTTAGTTTCTGACATCCAGAAAAGTACAGAGTAACATGTATGATGTAACAAATTATGCTCTGAGCTGCAAATATCTCTAGAACAGCCTAAAGGCTGGATGCGTTCACTTCAAACAGCTAACAAATATGTATTTGAAGAAACTAGCCTGGACAAGTGTTGTGGGGAGAAGGTGAAAGTAAAACCGGTCTTTTTTTCCTACCATGTGGGGTCCCCGGTGGTCGCGCGGGAGCCCGTCGGTCGTGCACATGGGACCGACAGCGGCAGGGGCTCTGGTGCCGGGGAGCGGCACCGCGCGGGCTTCCCGGCACGGACGGCACCGGCAGCGGCGTGGGGGCTCCGGCGCCAGG
>VYZS01042828.1:2219-14076 GCA_013400695.1 Neodrepanis coruscans | reverse complement strand
ATCCTCTTACTTGGAGAGAACTGTGTGCAGTGAGTGCTCTGTTCTCACAAGAGATGGGAGATGAGTTTCCCAGATAACTAAGGAAGTTGTTCTGTGCCTCTTGGCTGCTTAATTTGGTAGTAGGGCAAACAAAGATATGTTAAGAAGTTGCAGAGAACTTTGCTTCTTGTTGAATTACTTCATCACCACCTTGTTGACTGGAGCAGGCTGATCTAGAACTATCTATAGGAATTTAAAAACAAAACCAATAGGGGATTGCTATGCTTCAACCAGACAGTGCTATCTGTATAGATCTTAAACTGCCTGACCTGTACCATTGTCAATTAATGAAGAACTTTTCCTTTCCAAGATAGCCTGTGAATACTCCTCAACAGTTCTAAGTTCACAAGAAGAAAGTATTTCACAGTATAACCAGGAAATAAGTCTTATTTTGTCAGTATTTTTTCATTCTAATGTATTCCCCTTTTCCTCCTAACCAGAGGAACAATCAAGAGAGTTGTGTAATTTGTAGTCAAAAATTTTATAGTGAATTAATTATGTTTTTTTCTGATTTTTTTTAAGGTACTTGATTCCAAATGCAGGTGATGCTACCAAAGCCATAAAACAACAGATCATGAAAGTATTGGATGCCTTGGAGAGTTAATAACTAAAGACTTTGTAGAGACCAGTTTATAAAAAAGAAGCAACCAAGATACTGTATTGTGGACTCAAGCTGACTGTTTCCCAACTGAATACTAACTAAAGAGAATTTTTCTGTTTGCTGATGGGAGTGCCTGAATAGCAGGCTTAAGATAGGGTAAATTATTATCAATTTCTGAAACAGTTTTTTAATTTTTTTAATTCAATTTTTTTGTTTTGAAGTAATGTTTATTATAAAGGTCAGTTTGTTTCATTTTAATGCAACCTTAATAGGAATGACCTGCATCTTTGCAGAAGCAGATGCAACTGGGTTCACATTAAGTGTGTTAAAGGAATGAACCACTGTATCTTCACTGTATCTGTGAGATACAGAGAAGCAGTTCAAAATAGAACAGTGTTTAAATTATTGTCCCTTGGAAGTAAAATGTCCCCAAAGCCTACAGTCTATAAATCTGATTTTAAGTAGTATCTAAGAATAATTAAAACATAGGTTTATGAGCAGAGCAGAGACAAATGTTAGAAATACTGTGTCCTCATTAAAAATGGTTAAGTCCAGCTTCGGCTGAAAATAAATGCAAAAAATACAAGCAATTTGTAAAGGTAACTTTTTTAAAAGTCTTATCAACAGCTTGGTTAAATAACTAGAATTGGTGGTAAGGGCTATTTCAAAATACCAAAAATAACTGTAGTTTTTACTACAGAGTTGTGATTTTTTTTTTTAGTTACACAAAATTTTACATTTTATGGCTTGAGGCTGTTTCTCTTGCAAAGATGAGTATATGCATTGAAATTAATGTTTCTTGACAAAATATGGAAGTTGAAAAAAAGTTACCTTGTTCTTCTGAAACAAAATGTCCAAGACATTTAGATGTTTAAAAACCTTAAGTTCAGCCAAGAAGTGAGTACATGTTGACTAAAGGTGTCTTCAGCAAGAAAAACAAATGCACACAAAGTAAGTGAAGAGAGTCAAGTGCTCTGCCTGTAATAAATGTATTCTTAACCTGTTGCCTTCATGGATTCAAGCATCTGTTTAGATTATTATAAATAACAACTTATAAAGTAGTTAATGATTGGGAGATGGCAAGTATGGGATTGCTTATCATCAGTTTTCACTTGCTCACAAATGGTTCTCTTGCTTAAAAAGCTCAGTACAGGAATGTTCTTGTGAACAAAGCATAGGATCTCTGTAGACTGATGGGAAATCATCAAAAACTGAAATAAAGATAATGGGGATTAGCTTTGCTGTGTGAAGTCTTCTGAGTATTTCTATGAAAATCTATGATTCAGTACTTCAGAAGGCAAAGTAAGTTAAACTGACCTTTATAAAAAAACTTTATTGTAAGTTATTTTACTAGGAATCAAGCTAGGGCACCTTAATTCTGGACCTAATTCCTTTTTTTTTTCTTCTTAGTATCTCAGTAAACACCAATAGAACTTGAACTGTTGAAGATATTTGCATGAAATTGCACCTGGGCCAATGCTCATGTATTTATAGTTTTGCCCAGCAGCTGTTGTATTACATTTTCCTCTTCCTAATCCCTTCTGAAACTACCCTCAAGAGTCTCTGACTCTGTGCCTACTTCAGCAATGAGATTTTTTTCATGTAAAGTTGTTTGTGCTACTGTTTATAAACTACAGTTGTAAATAAACCAGTACAATTTGAACATAACTTGTTCTGTCAGAGGCATTTAGTTGCATACTGTGTGTGAAGTCTCTGGATTCAATTAAAAGATTTTCCTAAAGGTGTTTTGTAAATGGAAATGAATTTAGTGTTTGGAGTGAAGCAGCCGTTTATGGATCATAGGGAGTGCCAGTGACTTCTTAATGTAAGTATTTTGGCATTTAGACTAATTTCATTAAGTACTTTTGGATGGGCCATAGTAAGCTTTCATAGAAAGGTCAAAATGAATTAACAAGTGGTCAAATTATAGGAAGAGTTTCTGCATAGATTCCAGAGTTCTTGGCATCATACTTTTTATTTTGAAAATGTTGACAGAATGATACAACATAGTTCTCTTAGGAGAGGGAAAAGTGAAAATTTCACTCAGTTGTTAAACTAAAAAACTAAAAAGTAGTTGAAGTATTTGAGCATTAAATATGTAAAGTGGCTAATTTGTCTGCTTCATTGTGAGGACAAAAAATACAGATCTTTTAGATCTATGGTACGTAAAGCAACCATAAGTCAGTTTTTAAATCTCTTCTGTGTAGAAAGCATAATCAAAGCCATTAAGAGGCTAATTATTTATAATTTTAAAGTCAATGTGCAATTTATCAACAGACTATTTATCTATACAAAGCTCAGTCCAAACTGAATAATTTAAATGGTGTTTGTGTCTCTTAGGAGAGGGTTTAAAGGGTACTTTTGCCTTACAGTGCACATATCTGTAGTTAGTACAGATGTAGTTGTTACAAAACTTACGTTGCTAAGCAGCCTGTTCCAGTGCCCTGCCACCCTCAGTGTAAAGAAGTTCTTCCTCATGTTGAGGTGAAACTTCTTTTATTTTAGTTTATGGCCAGTGCTCCTTGTCCTGTCGCTGGTACCAAAGCCTCTGGGACCATCCTCTTGGCACCAGCCTTTGAGATAGTTTTGTGCATTACTGAGATCCCCTCTCATTCTTCTCTTCTTCAGACTAAACAGGCTCAGCTCCCGCTGTCTCTCCTCCTAAGGGAGACCCCTCTTCATCTTTGGAGCCTCTTCTGGACCCTCTCCCGTAGCTCCTTGTCTTTCCTGCGCTGAGGAGCCCAGAACTGGACACAGCACTCACTCCAGATGTGGAGTTCTGTGCAGATGTTTGTACCTTTGGTGATGCTGTTCTTATAAAGGAGGATGGGAGGAGAAGCCCCGAGGGAAGGTACCAATCTCGTGGGACGAGCCCTTAACGTGAGGCTTCCAGGGATTGCGTGGGGCAGGAAAACGGGCTGTCGGCACAGCAGCTGCCGAGTGCCAGGAGGTTTGGCTGCACCGGTGCTGGATTGGCGCTGGAGGAGCACTCCCGGCTCCCTGCCATCCCCTGGGGTCGCGCAGGGGTGGGGGTGCTGCATCCCCCGCTTGTCCTGCAGCTCAGAACTGGGATCACGGACCCGGCCGCGCTACTTTAAATCAGCCTACGCGTACTTTCTCAGTAACTCCCGGGTCCGGGACTGCGTGTCCCAGCAGCCCCTGCCGTGCCGGCGCATGCCCGTGCCGGGAGCAGCCGGGAATGCGGGCGGCCGGCGGAGCCATGGCGTGTGAGTGGGATCCCTCCATCCTCTGTCCCCGCCATCCCGAATCCCGCCCGGGAAGCGCCTGGCGCAAGGAGCCGCCTGGAGCTCGCCCCGGGCGCTCCGCGGTGCCCCGGCTGCCCAGCCCTGGAGTGGCCGGGAAGGGCCTGGATCCAGAGCGCTGTCAGAGCCTTTGGAAGGGTGTAGTAGCGCAGGGAAAAGGGAGCTGTGCTGTGCGGAGACCGGGATACGGCGCTCGCCGCGCTGGGGTCAGCTCGACAAGAACTGCGGAGAAACCAGGCGTGCCTGGCTTCTGATGCTTTACAGAAAAAAAAAACCCAAACAGCTCAAGACCCAAAATATCATGCTTTGTAGGGATACGAATGTGAACCATCATTGTAATCCAGTATCCTTTTAACCTGGTCTGCATTACTGTAGGCTTGTCCTGATAATTGCTTTTAAAGAAGCTTTTGATGCAGCTTTTCAAGGCTGGAAGCAGAGATCCCTCTCTACAGCACTGTTGCACACTTGTATTTCTGTTACTTCTACATCCGAAGGTTTTCACATCTGCTTGTTCCCACAGTTTCGTTTATTCTGTTGTGGCTGAGCTTTAATTTTGCTCTTTAACTCCAAACCTGAGGCATAGGGAAAGTAAGATTAATGGTTTCCTAGCGTTTCAAACATTGTGGATTTTTTTTTCCTAGTAGAAGCTCTTTTATTTTTGGTCAATTTCTCCGGGCTGCAACACATCCCACAAATACTGGAAAGTTTTCGGCAGATTCCTGGTGTGCTGGTCTACGTGGGTGTGGAAACTATGGTTACATCTGTTCAGAAGATCAGTTAAGCTTTGTTTACTCAGTAGACCCATTAGTAAAAGTCTCTCACGTGAAGAGTGACAAAAGAGCAGTTAATCATTTGCTTAACCTCTAGAAATGAGCTGCTTAGGCACTGAAGTGAGACAGAAAGTAGGAAGGAAAGATGTGCCTTCACTGTTCCTGGCCCAGTCTCCATTTCACTCGAATCAGGTCTTCCTGTTTCCCTCACCAGTGAGGCTGTGCTGCTTTTGGCTTTATCTTTTACTTTCATGATCTTTGACCTATTTCCAGAGGAGGGAGGTGCTTCAGGGTTGAGGTACTTTTCTTTATGAAGCCAAAGAGTTGGTTTTTTTATTTAAAAGGAAACTTTTCTACCTGATCGGGATGTGTTTGCCTACAACCCAGGGTACTAGGAGATGCATGGGAGGAATTCCAAGGGGTGTGCACAAAACTTGTATACTCTGAAAACCTCTAAATAGAGAACCTGCTTAGCAGGGCTAGAAACTGTTGACAACACTTGCAATTTGCCTAGAAACCAAATTGCAAAGTAATGATCAGGAAAGATTGAATCTTTATGGGTCTTTATAACCGTTTCTCAGACTAGATGTGGTTTGAGGGATAAAAGCAAGCTCTTCCTTTATTTGGTGCTTTCAGGATTATCCAATCCTTTAGTTTGCTTGTAGCAGTTTAGGACATGCAGTGCTCCTCAGGGGACAAAGAGATGGGCTCACTCAGTGTTTAGCAGCCTGGGCTGGATGACCTGTGGTCTCCCTTTCTGTAACGTGGCACCTTCCATTGGAACATGGGCTGGGAACTGCCTGGGCTGAGAGAACTGGCATGAGAATTCTGTGATCTTCAGCATTCTCCCTATCCTGAGAGTCATAGACCACAAAATGAGTTGGAAGTACTTTGTATATATGTTTATATATTAAAAATTTTGGGGTTTATTTTATATATTAAAAAATTTAAATGTTTGTTAGTGAATTCAAATTTTGAAGAGTTTCCTGGGGGAATTCTGCTGAATATTCTTTGTTTTCTATTAGCCTTCCGCCTCGCTCTTATTCAGCTTCATGTGTCTGCTGTTAAATCAGAAAATCTTCAACGAGCCTGTGGACTGGTGAGAGAAGCCTCAGCTAAAGGAGCAAAAGTTGTGGCTCTCCCTGTGAGTAAAGATCATGATCTACTTAGCACCTCTTCCTCAAACCCTTCAAAACCTCTTTCTAGTGTTACTAATGCGTTGTATATTCCTGTTTCTCTCTGGATAGCTTAGATGCTGTATGAGGCTTTAAAATAAAAAAAGGAAAAACAGAAGGTCTATGTAGCAGCACATTTAAGAGGTGGGAAAACAAGAAGGGAAGAAAAAGCAGGTTGCCCTTTTTTGTAGTGTAAGTTTCTGGTAAAGTTTTTCTGGTTTGGCAATTCCATCATTGATACATTCTGAATTCATGTAAGTGACACTGTAGTTTGAGTCTTTGCTAAAAAAAATGCAGAAAAAAGATTTCCAACTAAAGAATGTTGACAGGAAGGTGAAAGAAGACAGGTACACAATGACTGTCTTTGCTGTAAGCATTCCAGATACATGAGAAACAAAACAGATGTAAAAACATTTCCAGCAGCTCATTTGTGGCTGAATTATGATTCAAAGACATTTTTCTTGTGACTTCCTTGTGTGGGAACATAAATAGCCACTTAAAATTATCTGTAATTTCTGATTACTTTTTGAACTTCAGCAATGATTACCTTGCAGAAGTTTCACACAGATCACAGAATCACAGAATTAACAGGGTTGGAAAAGACCACAGAGATCACCGAGTCCAACCTATTACAAGGGTGTGCTGGCAACAAGGTGACCTTCCCAGTGCTGCTTTGAGCTCTTCCCCTCTCTTCCTGGGGGTATGTGTGTTACTCCTGTGCCCTGCAGCATCTGATTCAGGAGTGCAAAGTTCACTGGGTGAACTTTTGGCCTGAAGTTTTTACACACAGAATGTTTTCTCTCCTGCTGTTACAGGGGAGGCATTAAGCAACTCTCCCAGCCCCCCTCTGCTAAGATGGTTCTTGGGTTGCAAATGTGACCACTGACTGTTCTGCCTGGGCCTCCTGCATTGAGGTTACCTATTATTTGCTGGTTTCCTCGTGTGTACAAACATTGAGTTTTCCAGACTTACTTAACTAAGATACTCATTTTGCCAATGATAATTTATGCTTTTGGAGTAAATGTTTTCAAACAGGAGCAGGGTATCTGGGATGTTAATTTGCTAGTGGCATTACAACACGGACATGAAATACTCTATTCCCTCCGTTTTGTTTTGTGGGTTTTTTTGAGGGGCTTTTTTTTGTTTGTTTTTTGAACAACTTTATATAGAGAACAGAAGTAATTCACACTGACTACATATTCTGCACCTCTGTGGAGACATACGGCAGTTTTCCTGTGACATATTAGCCTTTTCATTCCTGAGCAAGGAAAAATCCGTGAGAGAAAAACAGTTTATACTCTTTATGGAGATAAATAAATAAAAGCATTTGAATCTAGAAACTGATATAAAGCAATTCCCATATCTGTTCCTATATTCTTACTGCTTTGGAGAGCACAGGACTAGGTCTGTGCAGAAAATCTGCAGTTTTGTTCCAGTGTCAGCTCGTGCACAGCCCCATGAAGTGCCACTGCAGGCTTGCACAGAGCTCTGCCTGTTCTCTGGAGCCCCTGGCTTCAGTGCCACCCACAATGACACTGCAAGTGGCAAGGTGAAGGTGGAGGCAGCTGCCTTTGCTTTCATTTGCTTGAAGTTCAGCCCAGTTTTCAAAAGCCTGGGAAGCTCATCCGACAGCCTGCAGAGACTTCTCTTCCGTCTGCACATTCTGCTGTGGATTAGCTGGCACCTGCTGGGCCAGTGTCTGTATACAGGGCAAAAGTACCCATCCAGTTTTAGTTCAGTGATTCCAGTTCAGTAGAACCCAACTCAGTTGTTAAGAATTTTGCTTGAGCATCTAAGGCATAAACGTTGATTGTGCCATTCACAGCTTGATTTTTTTTCTCCTTTTTTATTTTTCGGGGGTGATGGTGGGTGGTTTGGTTGCAACATCTGATGTGCAAAGATAATAATCGAGGCAGATGCCTGGGCTGGAAGTCACCAAAGAGTGAGTGCTGGTACTGTTTGATAGTTTATCTGTGGCTTTCAGCTGTACTCCTTTATGTATTGGGTGGGGTGTCTTGGATCCTCACAGAGCTGGCAAGTATAGTAATGCAGAGTGAAAGTTCTTCATATCTTGGGCATCTCAAATACCACTACCCATCTAGTTTAGGCATCTAAACTCCTCTGTTAATCTGTCTAAAGATTAAATGCCTTGTTCTGAGGGATAGAAAATCTTTAACTAGGGCCTAAAATGGAAGACGCTGTTTAGTTCTGAGGAAATGGTGTTTAAAGGATTATTTTAGCAACACAATAAGGGATTTCAAGAAATACATGCCTTTGCAAACATCCGTTTAAAAATTAGGAAATCGTGGGCTGTGGATGAGCATGAGCATTTCAGTTTTGAGTGGATCCATTTAGCTTGTAACCTGTTAAATGAGCTAGGTAGAACTTGGTTCATTGTTCTGATGTCCTTTGTGTTCACGCTAAGCCTAGACCAGTGAATGTGCTAGTCTTGCAGCTTGCATGGTAGTTCTGGGTCATGTTCTCTTTGGCTTGCATTCCACAAACACACCTGATGTATTTTCTCTAATTGTTAAAGTCTTTCTGGCCTTCCTGATTATCTTCTAATTTGCTTTTATTTTTTTAATTGAGGTCCTATAAACTGAAATCCTTTAACTAAACATTGTTTTGAGAATATTTTTAGAGAGGAGTGTGAAAAGTCAGGTACATCTCTTTTTACTGGTATTACTGCATTTTAGCTTTTTTCTTTTCCATCTGCCTCTAGGAATGTTTTAATTCTCCATATGGAACCCAATACTTTAAGGAGTATGCAGAGGAGATCCCTGGAGAATCGACACAAAAGCTCTCAGAAGTTGCAAAGGAGTGCAGCATCTATCTCATTGGAGGTAGTTTACCCTTTGTGACCATCCCATTGAGGAAGAAATGGGCAATGTCTGTTAGTGTCATTGGATCAAAATCACATCTAATACACTGGGGGAAATTTTTGTTCTTGCCTTTACCAAGGATCCATTCCAGAAGAGGATGGTGGAAAGCTGTATAATACATGTACTGTCTTTGGGCCTGATGGGGCTATGTTGGCAAAGCATAGGAAGGTAAGATGGCAGAATATTGTTATGAAAAGGTTTTTCAGCAGTGTTGCACGAATTATTTCATCTGTACATAAAGGTGATATAAATTAGTGGAGTCTTGCATTAATAATAAGTTCTGTACTGTCAGCAAAATTTCATGAAATTTATATTTGGGACATGTGAATGCCCCTTCAAAGATGGTCATAAATTTGTTCTTAATAGGGATGACAAAATACAGAAGGTATAATTGGCTTTCCCCGTATTCTGGTAAAACTGTGAAAAGAGTAAAACCTGATCTGACTTGGATATCTGTATACCTTGGTCTAGGTCTAAAACATAGTGCCACTTAAGTGGGATCAGGATTTTCCCTCAGCTTCCCAATGGATTTAGTCCTTCTGTTATCATACTTTTCATTACATACTTTATGTGCTGTACATATGATTAGTGCAGACATCCAAAACCCAGGTCCCACAGTGAAGCTGTGACTTACTGTGACCTTCCACCTCGACACTTCTTTGTGCCTTCTGAGAAACTGCCTCCTCCTTCTGACTCCAGAGCATAGTTTGTGTTAATCTGACTGTGCACACAGGTGTCACTCTGTAGGTGGACAGCAGCTTATTTCTTTCAAGGATAAACAGAAAAGAGGATGCAAGGTTACTTGGAACAAAAAAGGTGGTGCAAAATACCTCTGGGGGTGCAGGTCATTTATTCTGTTAACTGATTCTGCACTTAGCTTCGTTTACTAGATCACTTTCTGAAGTGCTGTGTTGCTTTCCATCTGTCATACCACACCAGTCTGCAGTAGTTTGTAGAATCAGTGCAGGCTTGTACTGTGTAAGTATGAATGCATAATAATATAAAATCAGCTCTATTTTTAGGAAGCTCCAGTCAGGAACAGAATCTTCCTTTGAAAGGAAGGAGTAAAGACTGTCTGCAGGGCCTCAGAATCACCTTCAAAACTGAAGTCATGGGAACTTTGACTTGGTTAAGGTGTTTTCTGGAGAAGTTTTGCAGGAATGGGACTCAAATCTTAAGAGAGGAAAATATCACCTGATTTAACATATTTTAAAATCATCCTGCCAAATTCAAGACATTTTGTATGTACCCTTTATTTTGCAAAATTGCTCATTAGATCAAGACATACAGCTATTTTGTAGGTATTGGCAACTTTAGACAGGTATATTTCTGTAAAGAAGGAAACTGCTTTAAATTACTGTTGGGGTATCTAACAATCTTAAGCAATGTTTAGTTTTAATCCTGACAGTAGAGCTGTCTACATAATAGTGGAAAACATGTGCCTAATAGAAAGAGGCTCAAATACCAAGCAGAGAAATTGTTATTAATTGTTATTAATAGCAGTATCATTGCAGGTTCATTTGTTTGACATTAACGTTCCTGGGAAGATACAATTCAAAGAGTCTGAAACACTGAGTCCAGGGAATAATTTCTCCATGTTTGATACACGTGAGTATAAGACAAACCCTCTCTTTAAGGAGCTCTACCAGTAACACTACAGTCATTCTGGAGTTCTCCTCCTCCTTCCCAGCAGTGGATTTTTAGACTCTCAGATTTATATGAGGCATTTGACAACCATGGCAAATATAGTTTGTTTACTTCAAGCACATGGGTCACTTCTGAAAGTTTTAAAAAGGCAATGTGGTTGCAAAAGGAGAGAGGAGTGAAGAGTGCTGAAGCACATCATGGCATTTGCCCTAATTAAAGAATGGTCCTCTTCATTTGTTAAAGAGAAGTGACTGTATTTTTATAGCATTTACAGCTTGAAAATGGTTCCTATAAAACATGGCTTATAAAAGAATATATGTAACAGCTACACTGGCACGTCTTCATGTGAGAATGATATAATAATGGAGACAACTCTAGCTCGTAAATCCCATTCCAGCACTCTTGAGTCAACCACATCAGACAAAAAAGTAAGATACCTACTCCTCCCTGCCCTGCAGCATTCAGAAATTAACAGAGCCTGTTTACTGAGCTCTGCAAAGTCTTGTCTCCCATGATCACTTTATCCTCCTTGTAATGCACATGCTCTAAGAAAGTGTAACTGTAGTTTTTGTCCATGAAAAACAGTGAGTGCTTTTTTCCCTGAAAAGGAAATAAGTGAACAATTTGCATCTAAATGAGAGAGTAATGTTACATGAAGAGCTGATATAATGATTTTGTGGAAGTAGCTGTTCTTAAAGGGTTGATAAGAACTGCTTCCCACGGTCTTTCTCTCATTCTGAAGCATGAATTCTTCCCCACCACTAGCCAATGCTTGCTGCACACACATTTAATTATAACTCCTCTTGTTGCCCTGAGACATACAAAATAACTTGGCAGGATGGCTACAGGGAGACTTGTGATTGCTTTTGTGCACTTTGTGATAACGGTATGACCATTGTCTCTTGTTTTGAGAACAGCATACTGTAAAGTGGGCCTGGGCATCTGCTATGACATGAGATTTGCTGAGATGGCTCAAATCTACAGCCAGAAAGGTGAGGCTGGGTCACCTAAAGGAGCTTTGTCAGCCCTAGGCAGGGCTGTTTCAGGGTGGTACGTACTGGGCAATTTGTATGACTGGGCATTCTCATCCTCACCCAGTAACACAAAATTCATCTTGTGGCCAAGACTCTTATTCAGTGACTGACTTTTCTCATTGAGTAAAGTAACCATCATTTCCTCATACACATTTGGTGATGGGAGTGATGGAGTTGGGTATGTCCCCTCATTAGGTGACATCACCTAATTAGGTGACATTAGGTTTTGCTGATGTAAGTAATCACCTGAGTTATGTATGGACAGGCCCTGTTTGGTTCCATTCTGGGCAAAGGTTGGGAAGTACTGAAAGAAACCTCACCTTGAGTTTCAGTGACAAGGGCCACTCTCAGGATAAATCATCTTCCCCTTAATAATGGTTGGGTTTTAATTGTCTTTTAACAAAGGTTGCCAGCTGCTTATATATCCAGGAGCTTTTAACCTGACA
>VYZS01042821.1:19941-31348 GCA_013400695.1 Neodrepanis coruscans | reverse complement strand
CAAAAAAAAAGATAAGAAAATATACAATTCACAAGCTCTAGGGCACAGCAGCAAACCTTTCTCAAGCACCGTGTAAAATGTTCCAAAATTCTAAGCACAGAATTTTTATGTACCAGACCTAAGTATCTTTAAAGATCACCACAATATTAGCCTGTAGGTAAAAATAACCTGTGGTAGTAAAAATGCTCTGAAAATTGATATTTCCTTCTTTGGTACAACTGGCAACAACTAAGTTTAAACAAACACTTAAATTTCACTGTAATTTTACGGCAGAACGAGTTTGAAAACAACAAGGAAAACGATGCCTACTATTTTGGCATTAAAAAAAAGGGAAAGGAAACAGAACTTTCACAAACCATTTTTAAACAAAGGATGTGTGACTACCCTATTTTTGGCTGGGATGGAGTTAAATTTCTTCTTAGTAGCTGCTGGCACAGCGCTGTGTTTTGGATTCAGTATGAGAACACTGTTAACAACACAGATGTTTTAGTTGTTGCTAAGTAGAGCTTACTCTAAATCAAGAACTTTTCGATTTCCCATGNAAAACAAGGGCCTGAAGGGCTGAGCAGGGGGAAAAGTGAGAGTGGCTTGCAAAACTAAGATATGGAAAAGCCCAGGAAAAGTTTTATACTAATGTTGTTTCTCATTTTAAATTAAGAATCCATTTAAGAATGTAGCCTCACATGGCATATCTAGAAATACATGAACCAAGATCTATGCACAAATGCTCAAAAGACACTACACAGGGAAAAAAAACAAACTGAAAATACTTTTCTTAAACTGCTATTTGTGGACCAGTTTGCAAAATCCTTTAGTAAGGATTAATATTTTCTTCAGCTGCAGTAAAGAATCTTCATTTTTTTGTAAAAATGTGCTTACTCATTTTGCTTTTGGCTTCATGAGGGTTTTAGAGCAAGAGATATTCAGCAAAGGCAGAAAATGCAGGTAATTCATATTCACAGTATCCAAGGCTCTGTTGTGCATTGGGAGATAGTGGCAGCACTGAGAGCCAGCTAAATGATAATGTTCCTCTTCCATGGGAATTCCCAGCATTTTGAAATTGTCTTTCATACCATGAGAGAACCTGTCATTTCAAAACAGATTACAGAAAGAACTAACAATATCAAAGCATCTTAATTTAAGTGCAGCTCTTCTTATTAACCTCCTTTCTGGCTTCAATGAGGCAACCTGGGTTTTCAGAGAATGTGCTTCATAATTTAAGGGTTAATTAAAACGACTTTTTTCCATTTTAATCAGTTTCACAGCCTTGGGCTGCCATGGAGCTTGGTTCACAAATTGTTGCCTTCATGCATTTGCAGATAGAGGCTACTTTTAAAACTATTTAATTACTAGCATTATTTATCATCATTGTTTTTATTCCTGTTAAGAGAAGCAGGAATGCTTCTTTATAAACCAACAAGGAAGAAAAGCACTGAAGGATAATCACTTTACTGACTTGTTAAGTGCCTTGATCTTGCTGTCCAAACCTCCTCCTCCAAGCAGTTGATTACCAGGTCTCTTCCATCCAGTTACACCCCCATAAAATTGCAAATATTACCTTTGGAGTTCACAAGGTTGTCCTTACAGAGGCCTGTGACATACCATATTCCCTGAATGGAAGTGGGAATAAAAAAACTCTCTTCAGACAAGCTGATTCCCTTATGTTTTGCTGACTGCACCAACAGGCTGTACAGTACACAAGCCTCAGCTCCAGCACATAAATTAGAGTGTTTGATGTGGAAATACATGCACAAGACTAGGAAGCTGTGAAGGAGAGAGAAAATGGCTCAGAGAAAAATCCTACCACAGTTTTCACCTCTGTATGACCATGGTTTGCCTGGACTGGAATGCTGTGTGTTCTACCCTTAGTCCTGCATGCCCAGGCACTAAAATACTACAAAACAATGCTGGTCATACTTCCCAGAACTGCAAACAAACACCAACTAAAATCCATTTTTGCAACAGGCATTACTGCACTGTGCTGTAACAAGCAACTAGGGAGGTACCTTGGCAGCAATTTCTCAAAGCACAGTAAGAACACAGAGAAAGGACCTATGACACCCAGAACTTACTTTGGAAAAAACTTTGAGAAAATAGATGGTTTCTTCAGTTTTAATCTCTTCAGTTCCAGTATCAAAATCCAAAATGCTCAGTTGCCTTTCCTTGTAGTACCACAGACTCATTGTTAAAAGGATTGAACTGAGCAACAAAACCAGACACTACAAGGGTCCTGTTGAACTTGAGAAACATCCCACTTGGTCTTTAACACTAAATTTCTTTTAACTTTTGTCAACAGCATCTAGGTATCTATTTAGAGGACAACATTAATGATTCATGGTGGTTCAAGGCTTAGATCAGGCTCTCACTTTGATTTTGAGAATCAGGTTGCCCAAAATTGCCTCTTGTCTACAAGCTAATTGAGAGAGAAACAAAACAGAAATGGTGGCTTGAAGAAAAGAAGGGAGATCAAGGCTGCAAAGAAGAGAGAGATGAGCTGAATGGGAATGACTGCTTGGAACAATTACCTGAGTTCAGTGAAGCATCACAAGGAGCCCACGTGGAGCAAAAGCAGCTTAGAGAGCTCCACCAAAAATTTGAACTTGCCACTGGCAGAGCCTGCAGAGCAGCCAATTTCATTCTCAGGTCCTTCCCTCCTCCTCCTCCATCCTGCATTTCCAGTTCGATGTTTCCACCCTCAGGAAATGGGAACATTATGTGCTACTAGTACTATAACAGAACAGAAATAGTCTTAAGAGGAAATGGGAAGGCCAAGCAGGTTACAGCAGAAAAGATATTTCAGGCTCTTAGCATCTCTTTCTAATGCATGTTTCTATTATTTTTTTGTGACAGAGATGAAAGCAATAACACATAAATCTCTGAGTCCATCCTGCCTTTTCTGTGTCTCAAAGGCTTATTTATATTTCAGTGTGGATGTTGGGACCCATTGCTCTTGTTACAACCATGTCCAACCTCAAAACCAAAGGATTACATTTAAAATGCAGTGAGTATAATACACCACTTCCTTTCCTTGGATACCAACCAGTCTTGGTTTGCAACACAGCAAATTCAAGACCTATTTTCTGTCAGGAAGGTGCTCCCTCCCCCTCTTGCTGGTGAGACTTTAATAATAGAAATGAAAAGAGGGGGGTGTCTTTATTTAGACAACATCTGGCATACAGTCCCCATTCAACTGCAGGATTGTTGTCTGTGTATTTCTTTAAGCTTTCCTAGTTGTATTTCTAAATTATATTAGCAACAGGGCTTCCACCACTTTCTACAATCTACCTGGACCTCTGCTGGAATAAAACATACCTTAATACCAAAAAGAAAATTATTTACTTTGGGAAATTTGATCCAGCCCTTTCACTTTGGCCACATTTTCTAGGATCCTGTCAATAGTCTCCCAGATATTATAGTTAATTCAGAGATACTACTTTTCTCTCATTAAGCCAGTTCTTTTTAACAGCATTTTCAAAATTCCCTATGATCTCCTAATCACTTCTGTTGCTCTCCACTGAGCCCCCAGTTAACCAGTGAGCACAGCAAAGCTCACACAGTCAAACACAAACAGTCCACGTGCATTTGCATCAGTGCCATAACGTCAGGAATTGTCCAATCTCAACACCTCAGGTTTACAGACACAAAAGAAAACACAACAGAAAACCCCAGGCTGACCTGCAATGGTCTGGGGGTGGCAAACAAAGCCTTCTTCAAAAGAATCATCTAACAACTAATATTAAAAGAACTGGCTGAGGTTTTAGGGCAAGTTCCTACTTCAGCTCTGATTTCTATACACACAACTCTTTATAACACTATCAGACACAGTGGGCTGGTACAGACCATCAGTCAAGGTGAAGCAAGACAGGTACAACAATTCAATGAGCCTGTTATGATCCTTTCAATTAGGGTTGTCCAGTAGGTGTTAATTTACCAGACAGTGTAAGACTTGTTTTACCTTCATTCTTTTAAATAATTGAACGTTTTTATTTTTAATCTGTTTCTAAAGACTGATTTGCTTTCTTTACACTCTGTCATTGCACACACTCTTTTAAAGGGGAATCCGTTAGACAAAATCAAAGAATTGACTCAGGGAACAATTTTGAAGCTATTCTTTTCAGGTAGCAGTCTCTAATTAGATTTCACAGAATCATAGAATGGTTTGGGTGTGAAGAGACCTTAAAAATCACCCCTGCCATGGTCAGGGACACCTTTCATTGGACCAGGTTGCTCAAAGCCCCACCCAAACTGGCCTTGAACACTTCCAGGGATGGGGCAGCCACAGCTTCTCCAATCAACCTCTTCCAGTGCCTCACCACTCTCTGAGTAAAGAATTTATTTCTAAGATCTAATCTAAATGCACCATCCTTCAGTTTAAAGCCTTTCTTGCACACCCTATTCCTTACATGTCCTTGTCAAAAGTCCCTCTCCAGCTCCCTTGTATCCCTTTTACACACTGAAAGGCTGCAATAAAGTCTCTCCAGAGCCTTCTCTTCTCCAGTCTGAACAATTCTCTCAGCTGCCTTGAGAGGAGAGGTGCTCCAGCCCTCTTCTTGGCCTCCTCTGGGATGGCCCTCCCTTCACAGCCCTCCATCCTCTACTTGAAGACATCCTTAGTTCTTGCAAGAACCTGCAGCTGTCTGAGACCACCCAGAGCCACTTCTCATTCAAGACTGGCAAAATTATCCACGAGAAACACACAACTGTAAACATAATTTTTCCAGTCAGACTAAAGAGGACCTCTGAGTAAAACAAGGAGCACAAGTCAGGCATCATTCCCTTCACCTTATTTCACTGTGTTTCTGGTGCTCAGCCCGGGGCCCTGAGCAAAAAGGCAGCTACATTAAGGCTTTTAATGAAAACTAATTACTCCTCAGCATCTGACTCCACATACATGTCCCAGCAGAACACACCAACAAGGCACATGCAAAGTAAGAAAATTCTCTCTGTCAAGCCTCATCTATCTTGAGATACTCAAGTCACCAGAAATTGTTCTCAAATCACCTTGTGCTGGTCTTTCACGTGTTTCAAACATGTCCAGATGCTACAAGAGGAGAAGGCCACTAAGATTCTCTCTGCACTCCCAATGAAATGAACATTCCTCAACAGAACTCTTTTATTCCTGACACCACAGTGATGGCAGTGGTAACTGCTGATATGGCAGCACACACTGCAAACAAGGTTGGCAAACCCACTGAAAAGTGAAAATGTCAGTACATATTCACATTCCCATTTGCTCCTGGCACCAGCTGAAAGCCTACTGACATTAGCAAGGGAACAGATCATCTGGGACACAACTGCAGGCAAACATCCCCATCCAGCTGTGATTCCAGCAGCTTCTTCCTGGCTCAAACCCAGGAATAATTTCCAGCATCTTCCTGGTGCACAAAGCATTCCAGATTCTGTGTCCTGGAATCAAATCAGTCTTATCTATGAGTGAAGCTTAGCATTTGGAAATTCGAGCAGTTTTATAAACAATTTCCAAAGTGAAATGACTCAAAACCTGCCAAGAAATCTCCACAACGCTGTCCCACTTGTGACACCCTCCTCTCCTCTTCAAGGCTAGTTAGGAAGATAAGAGAGCTCTGCCAAGGAACTGTGCTTCCATCTGTAGACATCCTCAGGATCTGAGAGAACCTGTGGTAACTCTGATGCTAAAGGCCTCCACAGAGGCGTCTGTATCCTACACACTGCCTCTGAAGTGGTCAGCTGGGCCAAACTGATTCATATCATGTGAGTGTTTTACAGTTAAGTGGGAGAGAGATCAGGTCGTTTAGGGAGCTTTGAAAGCTTCAGAGTAACCGGGAGAAACATCAGTATGCTAAAACAGAAATATGTTACAAAGAGTCAGTAGTCCTCACTCTCTGGCTTCTGGGGTTTAATTACATGATTTAGACACATTGGATATTTTCCAGAGACGTGGCACAGAGCAAAAAACTGCACTCGGAAACTGCAGAATCAGCAGAGGAATCGTTTACTTGGCAAGCTCGAGGAGACAGGGAAAAAAAAAAACTCTCTGAAAATGAAATCATGGATGTTTCAATATGCAGGTCTGGGCTGGAAAGAATTTCCATCCTAAGGTGAATCAAGGCCTTAAGGATTCAGTCTTCCTATGCAAAGCCATGGATAGGCTGTGTGCTTAGAGTATCCATCATCACCTCTCTTCCCAGAACCGCCCTTTTATTTGCTCCTCTTTCCCCTCTGCTGTGTGCACACACAAGCACCCACATGCACATGTGCACATGGGGAGTGAGCAAAAACTTTCTTGACAAGCAAACCTGAGTAGCAGAATGCACAGGGGCCTCTGAAGGCATGGGAAATTGAAGAGCTTCTCTCAGGAGGGTCTCAAGAACGATTTTCAAGTAGGACTTCTGTGACAGAAGCATCAGCCTGCTCCATAGTGGCTTTTTAAGAGGAAAGACAGTGCCTTCAATAGGTCAGTATGTCTATAAAGAACACTTTTTTTTTTGTTAATACAACATGTATTAACAACACACTTCAAATAAAATTCTGTTTCTGCTGGCAGAGGAATATTTCTTGAAAGTAAAACATGTCTCTGAGAAGAAAGGTGTAGTTCTTCTTTGTTAAGCTTAAACCTCCCTGTATAAATTAAATGTGAGAAGAGAGACAACAGGAAATGGCATTTTCTTACTCAGATTTGCTGCTCACACGTTGGAGTGCCAACAGGAATTAAGGAGTGTTCATCTTTTTGGGGGTCTATTTCCATAACACAGTTGGCAGCACTGGAGACAAAGAGCTGGTTTGCTGCTGTACATCACCTACAGAATCATTTCCAAAATATACCCATGTCATACTTGTGCACAGCCCTGAAGCCCATGACACCTCATTGTTGCCAAAGAGAGCAAATATGGAGAGAAGAGGGATGTCCAGACCAAGGCTTATCCCATACAAGCCAAATTTTAAGGTTGCAAGGAGTTGGAAAACCACTGAATGTGTGAAGCCAGTAGCTGGAAAAGGACTTTAAGTGTATTGCTGTAAGATGATACAAAACTTGCTAACAAAAACAAATTTTATATTTATTTAAACAGTAAGATATAATACTAATATTAGGTTTAAGAAAACAAACAAAACCAACAAAACAAGACAAAATAATGGCAATATTTACAGAAGACTCATCAGTTTCTCCCTAAAGTTGTAATCAACTTTTCACAGAAAGGAGTCTTTTAGCTTTTGGAAAAAAAAACAAGCATTACATGTTGATGACCAAGAACAGCCAATGTGGAACATTCTTAATAAACACATTTTCATTACAGCACCCTTTTTGGGAGATACTGGTATTTCTTTTGGTGGCTAAGCCACATTATAAAGCTCTAGCTTGACCTTACACTCCAATTTGTACTTCTCCCATATTCTTTTGTTTGTGTGTGCAGTAAACATGGATAATATGGCCACAGAAATGAGAAATGAAAATAAACTGGGCAAGCTTAAATGTGCTTCAAAAGTACTTTGCAGTCACCTATAGGGACTTTAGGATAACCTTCTGCACTGCCAGGGGATAATGCATAAAACACAAGGAAAGAAGGTTTTAAGGGAGAGCTTTTCTGAGGGGAACATTCCTGCAGCCACAGGAAAAGCATAAATCTTGTAACAGTGAAGAAGAGCTGACCACAAAACTATCTCTTCCTCAATGGAAATACACAAGATAAGGGGTGAGAAACTATATCTCTTACATGAGTTCATCCAATCTCCAATGCTCCAAAGTAATGGTGTTTCCAAGTACCAAAACATATGGTCATGAGAACAATTCTGAGCAGCTCAGTGTGAGCACAAAAAAATCAAAGAGGGGAGAATCCAGAAGACAAGAAAAAAAAAATGTTTGGTGGCTAGAGGGGGACACAAGTCAAGGAATTAAAAACTGCACATGTGCAATTTGGCTGAGACAACATAGATGGAAAAGGCAGTAAAGAAAAGGATGCAGTTACATGCAGTCATCTGAAGCCTGACAAAACACCAGCAAAATATGCTGAAGAAGTGGCAATGTATTGAATTTAGGGAATGAACTTCTAGAGAGGAACAGATTTAATTATTTTTTTCAGCAGTGAGATGGGGTAACATCAAAGGAAAAGGATTATTAGATTGTGGATTATCTTTTCCTTTCCCTCTTCCAAAGAAACCTCAGCATGGGAATTATTTCACACTGAGAATAAAGAAATAACTCAAAACAGTCAATAAATCTTGTATTAATAGCTTAGGGCAGGTCGATCAGCTGTGACCAAACAAGAAGTGCACCCACATCCAGCTCGATGTTCCTGATTAGAATCGATATAACAAGGAAAAAGAGAGTCTTCCTCCTTCATCCTGAGACTGCAGATCTCAGACATGTCTGGTGGCAGCAACTCTTCTTGACTTTATTTCCATTTGCCCTCTCACTCTCATCCCTCCTGAATCTGCATAACTTGGTATCACTGCTGGTAAAGGATGTCCCCGGGGAGCTTTGCTTCCCCATCTTTACTGTCTCAGGCAGCTGATATTCACTCTTCTCCTCAATCGAATGAACGTGGTTATAACAGCAAGAGAAACTTCAGAGTAAGTGAAATCATCCCAGTAGATCCACAAAAGGCAAAGTTAAAATTATCCATCACAACAGCCCCTCCCACATTCACAGATTTATTTAGCTTGAGTAGTAGTAACTTCCATCATCTCCTTAAAAAATAGGTTAACATGGCTTTTCTCTGCCACAAGCACCCATACAGCCATCTGTCCCCCACCGGAGCGCTGAATAACCCTACCCACAGACGAGGCCACCCAGCCTTCCGTGTACCGTTCCACGAGGATCGGGAACCTCCACCAGCATCCCTCCACCCCTACTCTGGAGACTCCAAAGGCAGCATTTCCCTGTGGCTCTCCGGAGAGCCAGAGGGAGGGAGAAACAACGCGCATGGGAGCAGAGCAAACATGCACCATGCCTGTGTGCAAGGTGTCTGCGAGTGATGGCAAACCCCGCGGGCGGAGAGGCCGTGACCCGATTCCCCACATCTGTCCCCTCCATGCCCGCAGACGGCACCTGACAGCAGAGATGCGCTGGGGGGAGGCTCCCGGTAACGCAGCCGGGAAAGGAGTTAAAAAAACAAACAGAACCTGCGGAGTTTTGATCCCTCTCGAAGTAGTGCCCGTTCGCTCTGTGCCTGCCTCTCCCTCGGCTGGCAGATGCCCACGCACACGAAGGGATTGGCGACCACCGCCCGCTCCCCCGGAACGCCCCGGCCGGGCTCACAATGCCCGTGCTCGCCGCCCCCCCCGCCCGCCCGCCACGGTACCTTGTGCAGGACTCCAGCAACACCCCTTCCACTTCCCAGCATTACTCCAGCAGTTTTCGCAGAACCCCTTCCCGCTACAGCCGCGCCGAGCGGCCTCCCGGCATCACAAAAGTTGGACAAAGACCATTTTCCATCGCGCCAGTCGCACCATCCCGACGGGCCAGCGCCAGCTCCGCCGCTTTGTCCCCCGGCCCCGGGCACAGCCCCTGGCCCTCGGCCGATGCCTTTCAACAAGTCGGATGTTGGCGAGCGGTCCCGATCCTTGCGCTACTCTCCAGGCCCTTCTCTGCGAACCTCCTCTCCCCGGATCCCCCTCCAGCAGGAGCCTCGCTTCCCCTCCTCTTCCCTAGATCTGCCTTGTCCCTTTCTCCGGGCTCCTCTCTCTCTCTCTCTCGCTTTCTCTCCCCACTGCCTCCCTCCCTCCCCTCCTCGCCGTGCCCCTCCTCCATTCTCTCTCCGCCCCCCCCTTCCCCTCCACCTCCCGACCTGCTTTCCTTCGCAGAGGCCCAGCGACGGCAAAGGGAGGCGGGGGAGCTGCGAGACCCCGCACTCCGGGGCGGCTCCCTCCTCTCCTGTCACTGGGGCGGCCATCGCCATCCTCTGCCCCGGCCCCCGCCGCCTCCGCTGCCGCTGATCGGGGCGGGCGCTGGGCGGGCCGGGCTCCCTTCGCGATCCCTGGCTGTGTGCTCGATCCCCCTTCCCGCTTCCCCCTACTCAGCCTCTTCCAGAGGGGGATTTTCCGAGAGAATTTTCCACCGCCGCAGCCTCGAGGTTGCGGCCGGGCGCTCCGTGGGGACCCCCAATCCTTGCCCTGCCCCTGGCCAGGTTCAGGATGTTCAGAATGAACAGTGTGGCTTGTACGGGACTGATCCCTGCTCAACGTGTCTTGACACTGTCAAAATTCATGTTACTATGTTGTTCTTGCGGCAACCCAGCCTCAAGTTAGCACATGTGTGCTTACTCGTATTCCACCTCCTTCCCCCTCTGCTCAGCCCTGGTGAGGAGCATCTGGAATGCTTTGTTCACTTCTGGGCTTCCCGAAACAAGGGAGAAACACGGAGCTCCTGGGGCGAGTCCAGCGGAGGTCAACAAAGACCAATAAAGGGCTGGAGCNACGTGTCTTGACACTGTCAAAATTCATGTTACTATGTTGTTCTTGCGGCAACCCAGCCTCAAGTTAGCACATGTGTGCTTACTCGTATTCCACCTCCTTCCCCCCTCTGCTCAGCCCTGGTGAGGAGCATCTGGAATGCTTTGTTCACTTCTGGGCTTCTCGAAACAAGGGAGAAACACGGAGCTCCTGGGGCGAGTCCAGCGGAGGTCAACAAAGACCAATAAAGGGCTGGAGCGTCTCACTTACAAGGAAAGGCTGAGGAAGATGGGACTGTCTGAGAAGAGACCTCCTCGGTGTCTGTAAATATCTGCAGGGAAGGCATCAAGCAGAAGGAGCCAAGGTCTTCTCAGTGGTGCCAAGCGACAGGACATGAGGCAATGAGCAGAAACAGATGCACAGGCAGTTCTACCTGAACATGAGGAAGAGCTTCTTTGCTGTGCAGATGACCAAGCACTGGAAGAGATTGCCCAAAGAGTTGGTGAAGTGTCCCCCCTTGCAGATATTCAGGAACCATCTGGACACAATCCTGTGCAATGTGGACTAGGATGACCCTCCTTGAGCGGGGAGATTGAACCAGATGACCCCACCCATGACTCTTTCCAACCTTACTCATTCCGTGATTCTGTGAAATGTCAGCTTGGTGCTGACAAACCTCAATCATCAGCCAGGGTTCTGCCATTCTCCCAAAGGAGAACCTCAGCTTCCAATGTAGAAACAAAAGACTGGGAGCATCTTCTGTGTCTCTCTTGTCTCCTGCTAGTGCAGGAACAAGGGTTTACCAATTCATTCTGCAAATGCCACTGGGTAGAACATGGAGAAATGCTAGAAATGTTGCATAACCCTCTGCTTGTACCTACCATTCAGTGAGTTGCACAGGCAAGTTGCAGAAAATAAGGGAGGGTGCAGTGAGCTACAGGGTAAGCAGAGTTTGCATTAGGACTGAACAGAAATGATATAAAAACTCAGTTGCTTACAATTCACAAATACGTCTGTGACAACTCAGAACAGAATCTTGGGC
>VYZS01042820.1:21375-36281 GCA_013400695.1 Neodrepanis coruscans | reverse complement strand
CCAACCTAAATGATTCTTTGATTTATGATTTCAAGTTTCCTTAACACACTTTTTATTTAAAAGACAAGTTCCTCATTGTTGACCCTGTTTATAAAAACTCAGGCAAAAAGGCTCAGTGCTTTTCAACAAAGATTTTGAAGAAAAACTACATACACATTTCAAATCGGAATTCTGTGCAAAGCAGTGCACCTGAACAAGGAAAACATTTTTGGGAAGGAGGAATTGGATATAGAAACCAATGATGCCTCTGCTGGTCTAAGTGAATCTGAAGGATTCGTACATTTAGCCAAGGAAAGCAAGAAACCAAACTCTGCCATCCCATTCACAGAAGGGCCACCTTTTCACCAGATTAAAAAATAATTTTCCAGACACTTGCAATGCATGGAAATATTCGACTACTTACTAAAACCATTACAAAACATTATTACATACTCAAAACCACGCCATCAGTGCTAGCAACTTTAGACAATAAGAATATGAGCTTCCATCTGGCAGGTGCCATCTGGAGTCCTGGGAATCGTATCAGATTTTCTCACCATGTTAATAAATCCCACAGCACTTTACAAGAAAGAAAAGCACCATTCCTGCCTGCATTGGGCTGGAACAATTGCAGGCTCTTTCTCTGGGATCAGTGTTTCAATTTTGCTTGGCATAGTTTATTTAATTTTTAGCTTAAACCTTTTATCATTTATGTGAAATGAGCGTCCAGAATGCTTTCATAGAAGGACTTTGGGACATGGAAGTTTTCCATTTAAACTTCAGAAGAATCAGATGTTACTCAGACTGATGGCTGGGATTGTCCCAACAAGAGGGATCAGGAGTGAAGCACAAAGCTTCTGCAACTCCTCCCTGGTCCTCCTGAGAAGATACTACCACTTTTACACCCACTGCTCATGTCCTCTCCTGCTGGCAGAGCACGAAAACACTATCAGCTAAAAACTGCCCATGAACAGTATATACCAGAGTCAGACAAACACAACAACAGCTAGTCAGGATATTTGCTCTGCAAAACAAAGCTCAGCTCCTTAAGCTAGTAGAGACACAGCTTCATAAACCTAGAGGGAAAAACATGGTTCTGTTCTGGTTGATCCTGTGACATTTTCTTCTAGGAACCACACGTGGTACTGCACTTCAGCTTGTACAATGCAGTAAGTCTTTACAGCAACTTTTCATTTTGGGGGAGGCACCTCAGAAACAAATTTGGGGGCACCTGGCTTGGCTAGATGTCCACTGTCAGCAGAGTAGACATGTCTTAATACAAGCACCTAAATTCAGAAGTTGAATAAAAAGTGGCATTTTGAGAAGACATTTCAAACAGAAAGAAAAGGACATCAACAGTAAGGAAAATGCTAATGATGTTGGAGAAAACTCTTGGAACAGGAAAGGAGTTAAGATCTTTTCTAGTTCAAGAGCCGACCGAATTCAAGTGAGCAAGTAAGATAATTTGCAGTTAAAAGAAAAATGTAGTTCTAGTTACATTTGAAATTATGACACCATATGCTGAGTCCTAAGTATATATAATCTCTTGTTAAGAAACTGTCCAACAGTTTTAAGAAGAACTGGACCATACACCTAGAAGAATTATCACAAAGCATGTAGAATACATATGTGCTGAACTGATATATTTGTTTTGTTCCATTTGACAGCAATTATTCTTTAATTTGTAATTATACAATACTAATGAAAAAAACTAGGGAGTTCTATTCTTTCCTAGCAAATAAGTAGGATCCAGGCTCTAAGAGGATGCTGCCAACTATCATTTCAATTCTGCATAAACTAGCGCTACCTGGTTACATTTAACCAGAGTATTTTTTCAGCCAAAGTGAGAAATATTCGAGCAAGCACAACTGGGTTTTCTGTGGTTGATTTGGTTTTTTTTTTGTCAGGACAGCAGCACACAGAGCAATCACAAAATGAAACCTGACACCTATTTCGTTTGGTATAAAAAAGGAAAATGACAAGAAACCTCCACACAACTCACTAACTACAGAAGATATCTCATTTATTTAATCAGTTGATTTTAAATTAATAACATTTGTTAACTTTTTGCCTATGTATGCAGCACATTCAGGATAACTTTACATAACTTGTAGTTTCAAAGAGTTGCATTTCGTTACTATCAAAACGCAATTTGACACAAAATGAGGAGAAAAAAAAAAGGAAACAAATACCAGTCAGCGTATCTACGATCACAAAATAAAAAATCAGGAATCTAAATAACTGTCTAATAAGCTGCAAAATTGTTTAAAAGTGAATACAGTGTATTTTTATGAAGTCAGAAAGAATCAGATATAATGTAAAAAGCTTTATCTAGTTACAAAGAGTTACAAAATGCGAACCACCTTTTAACAAAACCCTTTATGTCTACCACCTAAAATAACCAATAATTTAAATCAACTGTTTAACCTGTATCCCTTCAAATCAGCAATTTCATACAGACCTGAAATACACACTTGAAACCAGTTAGAGAAACTGCAGTTTCAGGCAGTAAAATGCAACTCATAGAGTAGTAAGTTTTGAGACTTTAAAAAGCACTCCATACTGAAGCAGCTGTCAGAACACAGGCTGCTTTGGAATAGGTGTTTAGTTCATGTATTTCTCAAATTATGGATAAAACCCACAGGATTTCACAGTCCTATACAGTAGATGTGTAAATATTTCTGTTATAGGCCCTTCAAAAATTAAGCTATGAACTCCATAGAAGAATTACACATGTGACAAAGTTGGGGTAATTTGTCTGAGGAACAGGCAAGAGAGGTTGGCTAAACACTGAAATTATGTGGTGTAAGGGAACCACCAGGTTAACAGGAATATCAGATTCTTCCCTATAGCCACAAATGGAGATTGAATTCTACCCAAAAGCAGTAATAAAAAAATCTTAAATAAAAAGTTCACTTAGCAACTGCTGTTTAACTATAATTAGGTGTTCTACAGTGACCAATTTTGCTCCCATGATATAAACGGATTTTGAAATTATTGAGAGGACAAAGTTACAGTAATGATTTGTGAAACAGCACTAAAAAAACATCAAGCACAGACCGACTTCCTTCCCTCACTCCTCAGCACACCATAAGGGTTTCCAGAAATACTCATCCTTTTTCAATCTTCTAAAAAACCACAGCTGGGAAATCTCCACTGTATCACCTTTGAGAAGGGCCACTAAGTTGATCACAGGCCTGCAGAACCTCTCCTGTGAAGACAAGCTGAGAGAGTTGGGGTGCAGCCTGGAGAAGAGAAGGGCTCCAGCAAGACCTCAGAGCACCTTCCAGGAACTAAGGGAGGCCTACAAGGCTGCAGAGCAACTTCATATAATAAAGGCATATAGAGACAGAACAAGGGGAGATGGCTTCAAGTGAAACAGAGCGAGATTAGATTAGATATTACAGGAAAAAATTCTTTACTTTTATGGAGATGAGGCACTGGCTCAAGTTGCCCAGAGAAGCTATAGATGCCCCATCTCTGGAGTGTTCAAGGGCAGGTTGGATGGGGCTCTGAGCAACCTGGTCTAGTGGAAGGTGTCCTTGCCCATAGCAGAGGGGTTGGAACTAGATGATCTTTGAGGTCCCAAACCATTTTATGTTTTTTTGAACCTGACAGTATATTACAGGACCATGTATTTTAGTCAAAACTCTAAATTAAGGATAATTCTGAAATAATCTTGGCCATTGATACACAGAGAGGCACAGCTAAAGGAGAACTATACCATGGTAGTCAAAACACAAATAAATTAAGTGCAGATGAAAGCAAGTGAAAAGATAAATGGCAACTGCAGAAAGGCAACTTTCCTCCTGCTGAGTTCCCCATCCTTTACTTCTGCCCTTTTGAAGGCATTCTCCAAGCAACTGATTATAGGACTAATTTTAGAACTCAACCTTGAAACAATGTTTTGTTCCAAGTGTATGACTTAAGTATCATTTAAATATTCCACTTTAAGTGCTAAGATATGTAAATATTCCTCAGGTGACGACCTGAAGAATAATTACATCTGAACCAGCCCTAGCTACACTATTGCCTCCCATAAAGAAATTAAATCAAAGAAAAGGCTAATACTATCAATACAGGTCAAACATTTCCTAGTATGCCTGCAGAGGTCACTTGGCCTTGTGACCAACTGCCACATCTAAGCCATATGGTTCCTATTAGTGACTTACACAAGTACCCAAAACACATTCATTTCACAGGCCCTTTCTGACTGAAAAGAACTATGTATCAGGCAGTATTCACAAAATAAAAATACTAATAATCAAAGCCTGGTAGTTGTCTGGTATTGTGATTAGAGAGTAGCAATGGGGGGTAATATTAATAATCAGCCTACCCCCAGAAAAACAACTCACAGGTAAATATACTATAAACTGAGTTTAACATATAAAAAATTGAGAAATATACCGCTTCAAAAGAGTCACAGCCTATCAGTATAAAGGAAGAATATAAAACTATTTTATTGACCACTGTTCACCAGTATTTACAATAAAGTAAACAATATACAGTCTGATAACATTCAAATTACTACAAAGTTAGTTTTCACCTGGTCTTCTTAAGACCAAGTGATCCCAAATACTAAAAAGAATGACCCTACAGGTTTAAAGGGCTAGGTCTGGGTAAAGAAGATACATGCACATCAATAGTATAGAAGACTACAAAACATCTGTGAGTTTGTTTAGACATTCATTATGATTCTGTAATAACTATGGAAGTTCATCAATGTTTTATAAAAGCTTTTACCTAATATGGAGGAAGTAGTAGTATCAAATGCTCTCTTGTGATAAATGAAACAAGTTGCAGAAAGCTTTCATTTACTTGCTGTTGATGCAAAACATACTACTCCAAAAAAATATCAAATTTGAATCTTGTTAGAATGTATGTTTCTCACATTGCTAATAAATCGAATTTTGGGTTTTAATATTCTTATATATAAAAAAAAGCAATGCAAACAATTATTGTGCTTCGTCTTCTGGGCATGAATGCCAAGTTAGTCGTTCTTCATAAAAAGCGATTACGATCTGAGGACACTTCACGTTAGCTTCTTTGGCCAGCACCAGATCTGCCTCATCAGAGTCTTTCCTGATGTAGAAGAGAGTGGGATTTAAGAAAAAGCATAATCATTATTTCAAAACATTTAGCAGCTTTTGATAAGTCATAAGTTCTGAAAGGAATGTCAGCTAGAAATTAGTTTCCAATACACCTTTCACTACAGCTACCAAGCATTTCCATGTTAATGATAATGGCAAGGTTTTATATCTCCATCTTCCCTCTCTTCCAGTATTTTTTCTGTTTGAAAACACTTTTCAAAGGGAACCAGTTATTTGGTTACATACTGCAGTATGTAATGAAAGAAGTAAAACTTGGTTAATTTCGTTTTTTAAAGACTTAATCAAAACTTCAAAGTAAGACTTAAAAATTAATAGCACCAGTCTTAAGAGGTGGTACTTACATCCAAGTTATATTTACTGGTTATGCAAGTAACTTCCTGTATTTCATATTGCTATTCTTGATGCTGTCTTGGGGTAACAAAACAAACTTCCCAGTCTGACATGCTTCAGATTCCATTTTAAAGTGTATGCTGCCTTTATGAGTGAGCTTTGTGAATACACACTCCTATCTATGTTTTTTACTTATGACCAGTTACAAACTAATTGACTACAATGGAACCAAAAAAAAAAAAAAAGATTCTTTTTGTCCTGTGTGTCTGATTTTGCCAGTTTTCATTATGGAAATTCAAACACTCACAATCTTTGTTTTGCAACTCTTCTAAGTTTCACTTAAAATTCATAGAGAATTTGGAAAGGCAGAAGGAAGTAACCAAAGCAGTAACCTTCAGCATTCCAGGTATATCACATGACAATTCATTTCTCTGGAGACCACTCAGTTTGACTCCATTCAGAAAATCATACCCTTCTCAGAGGCTGTGGAAAGCTATCCTTATCCCACCACCAGAAATCTGAATCTGATTCCCAGAAAACATCAATTCAATTTCTTGATTTCTCAATGCTGAAAAAACCTCTAATTTTATCCCATGTGTTCACAAGACAAGAAACCCTTCTGCCAACACTACAGCTAATATAGAGGGTTCTCACATACCCTCCCAACAACACAAACCTCCTACATCACCTTCCCCTCTTACTAGCCCATAGTGATAAGCCTCTCCATATTGTTTATTCTTCATCTCCACCTCTGCTTCCTCCACAAGTTGCTTCGAATTCCACTTTATTGCATGCAGAACAGCTGGCACTATGGTTGGTTAAATGGTTGGCTATCCAGCAGCTGGCTTCTACTCATTGCAACATTTAAAGCTGGATTTATGCCTGCCATTCCCTCAACAAGAGCATTGCCAAGACCCAGTTTTTCCATAAAAATGCCAATTTTTGCCCTGTTTTATGAGAAATTATCTTTCAAATTTCTACTTGTGTAAACTGAACCAACAGAAATGAAAAATATTTTGGGTTTTGAAGGAAAAAGATCAAGTACTAACTGAATATAGTTATAGCTTGCTTTGCTAAGAATATCAGGCTAATAAGGAAAACACCAGCTTGTCTGTCTTACTCCTGAAATGAAGTCACATGAGTCTAAGTGCAACTGCCTGCCCTCCCCTGACACAGACAAGAACCATGGATGTAAGACTTACCATTTCATGAGGAACATAAGCTCTCCACTGCTATCCGTAGCCCCAATTATGCGCTCAGGATCAAGACCCCTTGCAAACCCTCTTGGCTTATCAACCTATTAATTAAGTTAGAATATGATTATCTAGTTTAAGATTAAATTCTATTTTGGTGTTAGATGCATAAATTTTTGTACATACATGTATGTTTGTGTATCAGAACAAAAAAATACAGCCTTAAAAAATATCAAATCTGCAATTATATATTATTGTCTGAATATGACATCAGTTTTCTCATGCCTGATCTTCAGGCCAAGTCATTTAGATACAGGGTAACGATGAAGAATTTTACATCCATGTTTCCAGCATTTATTTCTGAAAACCCCACAGATGAAACAAGTGGTCTAAAATTATTATAGTAGATAAATAAACAAGCATGGTCAGTAAAAGCAACAAAAGCAGCAAAGCAAAAACGCAGCCTGGAAGTGGGAAAAACACATTCTTTTCAGCAAAACAACAGAGCTGTGGGTTGGCTTAAGCCAACAATGAAACTGCACTCTTGGGGAACACCTCAACTCTTCTTGGCTCACTGAGATCACACTGGTGACAAGAAGTATCACAACTATTTCCTGTATTAGTTCCTTTATAGGACCACAATGTCCTTTTAGAGACAGTGGCCACTCCTGTACCAGATGAAGCCACACAATTGACTCCATATACAAAGTAAAATACCCTTTGTATTATTAACTATTCCTTCTGATGCCTTCCAACCTCTTTGACAGTAACCACACGTCTAACAGCTGTCTTCAGTACATGAAAATGGTCAGCAGTTTCAAACTGCTAGTCTGAAAGTTTACAGAGGAAAATGTGAATTACTGAACACACTACTGCATGTACATCATTTTGTACTTGTCAGCACTAAATGCGTCATGTTGTTCACTCATCTAAATTGCAGCAGAAATCCACACCTCTCAGAAAAGGTAGGTTTTCTTCAGTCACCCTTTCTCTCCACCATTGTGTCAGGTCCTCATCTAAGTAATGGACAGGGCTTTGCATTTTGCCATCTTGCCACTCACCTTTTCAAAATGCTAAATATGAAAGCCAAACCAGAACTTGATCTTTGCTCCATTCATGGACCTTTTGCTCTAATACAAATTGATCACTTAATACCATTAATTAATAACTTTTTACCAGTCTTACTTTCATTCACCTTTTACCCACCATTTGGACAGTCTCATTAACCACAATGAATGTATCCCCTTTTTAAAACACAGTTCCAGATATTGTGCAATTTTTAGTTTTAAATCAGTGTTCAGTCTCATTCTCAAAGTCACAATAGGATTTTTTGGGGGATGGAGAGGTAGGGAAGAGATGTAGGGGAAGAAAAGCTTAGCACATGAACATATACTTACAGAATCACGCTTTTTCTTTGATTTACTATCATCAGATTCGCTATCTGACAAAGATTTTCTTTTGGCACCATCTGTTTTTTCTTTACCAGCTTTCTGAGAGTTCAGAAAAGCTTCAATTAGCTCTGGACAATCTAAGTTCTCTTCAGGCTCCCATGTGTTGTCAGCACTGAAACATACACACATTTATGTAAAACTAGGAAAAGAAAAAAAATGTAGAACTGGCTGCATGGCTCCCCTTAATTTAGTCAAGTTAATTTTTTTGTCTAACTATATAAGGTAGGTTTCTTAAACCCCAAGCATGTTTATCTTGCCACCTTTAGTAGCCTTCATGTACTGCAAACTGATGACTGAAAGAAGTATGCTCTAATAGCGTTGAAAAACAACATTCTTAAACTGAAGCTAGCACAACAAGCAGCTCTATTAACTCCTCTGTTCTCAGTGGGGTCTTGAAAGTTAAACAAGCAATCTCCACACTAGGAAAACCTCCTTGTCCACTTAAACTGACTCACTCCCCTGGTTCCTCCAAAGACTGTCCAAGCAAACACACTATAAGACATGAGCACTAACACTTACTTAGAGAACAGAGCGCACACAACGCTCATTACACACGGCTTAAGTATACATATGCACAGAAGCTTTCAGACACCCTCTCAAGTTGTCTCTGAGAACTAAGTGCAATTATACCTACAACTATCTTCCTCCTTCCATTGGCTATAGGAGGGAACAAAAGTGGGCAGAGCTGGGTACTGCATGTTTCAGAGAGTGCGCATTTTGTTAACTAAAATTCTCAAAAGTCCATGAATGTTCTCTACAACACCTCATCGGAAGTACTCACTACTCACACACAAATACTGCCACAGCACTACTGCCTTGAGCAGGATACCAACAAGTTATTTCCATTACTATAACATTATTACAAGTTCAAATCAGACCCTCAAATAGCCTCAAACACATTGTGTTTTGAGTTCATGCATTTATCACTATGCACATTTCAGATGCCAGAGTGCACCTATGTTGTAATGCAATCACTCTGAGAAGTATGCAACAATAATTAGTATCATAGCATATGTAACCACTTATGCTCAAATCCTAGCTGCATCACCTTTTTTCAGCTAGTAAAGCAGGCTGCCATAAAGTGTCACTGGAAGGAGAGAGGAGGCACAACTGCATTCCCTCCTAAACAATCAACTCTTAACTCCACTGTAAAGTTCTCATGTACATACGTAAGTTCTGGGAAAGACACTTAAAATATTCTTCAGGTATGCCTAACGAAGGCAACCATGCCACAGAACTCCTTAGGCAAATTCAGCTAATTCAAGAGCAGTTCAGCAAAACGAATAATAAATAAACTCTCTGCTTCAAATCCATTGCTTCAGAGCTGCCTACAGTTTAAATCCCTGCATGATTTCTTACTCAGAAGTAACATTCATTCCACTACATACATAACAACCGTCACACTAAGTTACCTTGATAGATACTCACAGAAGCCTTATCAGAGAACAAGGGCAAAAAGAACAATCACCAAGGACTTGGTTAAAGTCTTTAAATATTTTATGTAGCACAAACACTGAGCTACATTCTCTTCTATTTTGTTTTCATACTTGACTTCCCCCCTTAAATACACATTTAGGGATGTCCTTCCCTCAAGGTTCTTTGAATTGGATCCCCCTCTTCCAATCCCCTCTCTGCACAGTTCTTTCAAATAAATGGTTAGTGTTTATCATTCTATCAGAAAAAGAAAAAAAAAAAAAGGTAATTTCTTACTCTGTAAATCCTTTCCACTTTAAGTAGTATTCCACCTTTCCATTTACAACACGTCTGTCCAGGACTTTCTCCACAACAAATTCCTCAGGCTCTGCCTCTTCAACCTTTTTACCTTTGCCATTCTGTTTCTTTCCCATTTTGTGCTATAAAAAAAAAAATTCAGAATGACATTATTAATTCTTTTGCTTTACACAATTACTTCACCGGCCAAATCCATCTTTGCTCAGTAAACAGCAATGAATCATCTACTTATTAACACTAAAGCCAGAAGCTCAGACTCCTTTTACGTTAGTGCATGTGGTCAGGTAACCTGAGCAAGACATGTTAATGTTTTGGGTTTTTTTCAGCTGCTTAATGAGATACCCAACATCAGTCTTCAAAAAGGTGAAATTTTTTTGTCCACATACTCAGTGACTATACTTCCCTTATAAATTTAATTCTCAGTGCTACATGCTCAAAAAATTATGAAGCTTCTGAAAGTTAACTCTATGCCTGTGAAAAGGCAAAGGGCAAGGCAGAAGTAAAGAAAAGAAATAAGGGAACTGTGAAAATGCGTAAAATAGGAAAGGGATGGTACTCAAAAAAAGGTGGTTACTACCTTTTCCAAAAAGCCAAGGAGAAACTGATGGCAGCAAAGTTTATGGTCTATTGCTACAATAAGCAAAATACTCAACAACAACCCGTAACTATCAAACAGGACACATGCTGGGAGCATTCCATTACTGCAGTCCCTTCTCATCCTTCGCCATGCACCCATGTAACTTACAAAGAGATACACAGGTGCATAAATATAAGATCACTACACTTCAGTACAGCACTTAACACATAAATGAAATTTTGCTAATTTAAAAAAACTCCGTGTTTTAAGTTTACNAGAGATACACAGGTGCATAAATATAAGATCACTACACTTCAGTACAGCACTTAACACATAAATGAAATTTTGCTAATTTAAAAAAACTCCGTGTTTTAAGTTTACATTTTATACTTCAAATAATATTAAGTTATTAAAATAAATATTACATCCACATCATCCTCAAGGCATTCCCAGTATAATAAGGCACAAATAAATAGCAGTAGAAGGACAGATTTCAGAATTTCCTTGTTTGTAATCTCAAAAAGGCTGGACAAGCCTATCATGTTGTTGTGTCACATTTATGGAAGACTGGCAGACCAAAACTATTCTGCTTGTCATTTTGGACTGCACCTTACAAGGAAATGGTTAAAGCAGCAGCCATAAACTATAAAGCTCCTAAAACCTACAGTCATGCAGCACCCTAAATCAAGGTAGACAGACCTAACTCCCCACTAAAGTACTTCCTATACAATACAAAGCAGACAAGCAAAAATCACAAAGCACTTCTATTTGTTTGATAGTCTGTCTCTATTCTTCTCTATAAGTAATGTGGGTTAGTTTGAGAATACTACAATTTTGAAATTTTCAACTTTTTAGACTTTGTAGCATGTTATCTTGATGTGGTGAAAGGTAAAAAAAAAAAAAAGCGAGACACAACAAAAACTGTCTTCTTTTTGTAAACCGAAGATTTGAAGATGATTCTCTTGCCAAAGCCCTGTCTTTGTACCCCTCATTTTTCGTGACTAACTTTTTCTCTTCCTCTCTCCCCAAAATAGATTTACTCTGGGTTAGCAGCCCATTTGAAGGTGCAAAACAACAAAGAAGAGAAAAAGTTTCTAGTTTCTCATTTAAACAGCAAGTTTCTGTATATGATTGTATCTCACATGGCAATTGTTTTGATTTGGAAGCATAGAAGAGAGATTATCTAGAATAGAGCATGTATTTCCAATTAGATTTTAACTGCCTGCATATCCCAGGTGTATTTTGACCACAGCATTCATGTCTGAAAAGTGTCAACTTAAGCACACTGGCTTTTTTTTGCCTCCACAGGAAAAAGAAGGCAAGACTGAAACTGAAGGGAAATAAAACATGAAGACATCCAATGTTTCTATGAAGGTAGCTTCTTTCAAGAAATGGAAGTGTGGAAAAGAGAAAGTGGTAGAGATGAATAAATAATAAAAAAAGCAGAGGTAAAAACAACAACACAGAAAAAGACAGACTCACTATACCATAGTAATTAACATTATAATTACTGGTGATGAGGCAAGCAGGCTACAAGTGGGGAACATCTCCATCTGTATTCTCCGTTGGACTAAAATTCTTTGATTCAATGGAAGATTGTTTTCTGGTACTCTTTTCGGCTTCACTAATTCTTGTCACTTAAAGATCAATGTTTTGGATTTCTGTATCAAAGCAACAATTTTTTTTTTTTTACTTTCTAAGACTTCAGTATCTTAAGTATCTTCCACAGAAAAAAATTTATGTCATGGGGGTCTGTATCTTTTTCTTCAAGTGCAGTAAGAAATAACAAAATCAAGAGTACGCTGCTCTTTGTTTTAAATATTAAAGACTTAACTAGCACTGCTCTCCAAACTCTTGCACCTATTAAAATAATACTTGATTGCAGAGCCTGCAGAAATACTGAACATGTTAAAAACCTGTACATTCTGAGATTATACATGCCCATGCAAATCTCAGCCCACAAGTAAATGTGACCCCTGACTGAAGTTAACGGGTACTAAGTGGCCCCCGAACCTCCCTTCTCTAGGGTTCTAAGCTGTAACTTGGGTATTTGGCCACTGGAAGCTTGTTTCCCTTTCTGCATTCAGAAGTCACATGTGGCAGATGCAAATCCATGGATAACCACTCTTTCTCTGAGGGCCAAGGTTAAAACACTGACGTGACACTGTGGTGTAGGGTTTTAACACACAAGAGGTGAGAAAACTGGCATTACAGCTCTAGGGCTACCCTACCCCTTCATACATTTAGGCTTTGCATGCAAATACATACTGAAGCAGAATTAGTTACAGTTCCCATGGGAACCAAAACTGAATTTCCTGACCTGTGCAGCAAAATTCTCAGCGACATTGAAAGATTAAAAAATTCTGCATTTCTAGATTTTTTCCCTCTCTCTGAGATACCCTCTCCCCAGGCTAACTCTTCTTCCTCAAATTAGAGATAAGTGAGCAATCAATTACTAACAGAAAGCTCAGACATTCACCCTCGTGAAACCTTTCCAAACAGTTTGTTGCCATACAACATAGAGAAAGCACTCCATTGTAATTCTAAGCCAGGAGTTAATACAAGTTGTTAATACACCTTGAGCTGAGTGAACCAGTGTTCATTTCAGTAAATTTAAATACAGGTCTTCTGAGTGCATTATAAACTAGCTGTCCTGCTCTCCGAATTCTGAATTGTGCATGTGTTATTTTTTGCTTCCTTCCCCACTTCAACCTCAGGTGTATCTCACACACTATACATTTTTCAATCCTGTCTTTCACAAAACTATGCATCATTACTAGTTGAATTGTAACCAGCAACCATCTGCTCTTAGAAGTCCATATTTTAATGTCAAGCAAAGCTTTACAGGACTTGAGATCCATGAATGCATCATTAAAATGGTCCAGGAAGGGTTGACATCTGATAATCTCTGCTCCTATGAAATTCAAAGAAACTGTTATTTGTTAAAAATCATTTCAAAAGGCATCTTAACTATGCCACATCATTTCTCAATAATTACTTTTCATCTGTAATGATTGCCTTTTCTCAGGCAATTAGTTTTCTCCAAATACACCGGGAGAAATTAAATGAGTACATGATTTGGATTTTATTCTTTACATGTATGATGAATTACATGGTGTGTTGAAAGGAGGCTAAAAAAAATCCTGAAGTGTTTTCTACAGTAGGACAAATGAAACAGTAGAGTCCTTTCACACTTTTTTTCCCAACAAGTCTCTTTAGAAATGGCAGATTTATTAAAGCCAAAGACAATGTCCTTTCTAGTAGCCTTACTTTCTGGATCTGAAATTTTGGTCAGAATAATGCTGGGGAGGGGAGATGTGGATGTATCTTTTAAATGGAGATGCCAAGTTATAAGTTTGAAGAAAAATATGTTGATTAAAATCCTTATATACTTTAGGTGTGCATGAACTTACCAATGTAGTTTTATTGGAGGCCATTTTTATTGCAGACTTGCAGAGCTTTTACTAGAAAAATGCATGACAATTAAAAGGAAGTTTGCATTACTCAAAGAAAGGCATCCCAAGACAAGCATGGTCCTTGTTCCAACCCCCATGTATTCACTACATAGAACACTTCTCACATGGTTAAATCCAGAACAAAAAGTAGGTTACTACTTTGTCCGGCATAACCCAGTAACGCACCATTACGCTCGCCAGGATAAATGAGACTGACAAGGTGGTATATAGGGTTGAAAAAAGGCCTTCGAAGGCACAGAGATGGCTCTGGGGAAAAGGGGGAGGACCATCAGGGATGCTTATTTCCTTAAACCCAATAGAGCAGGAGTTCAGATTCGAGCAGTTGGAGATGTAACTCAGGTATATGAACTGCGAATCTGCTGGGCACCAGCTACCTATCCGTGGAGTAATGAATCGCCCATTATTGTTACATGGTAGCAAATGCTTATAAACAGCAAATATTCATCTTACTGCAACTGTAAGTTGCCTTCTGATTCTCAGGTTTGCAAGAGCTAAGGTCCTGGAGCGGTATTAACTCAGCTAAACCGTACATACTACATATTTAACCTACGCAAATGATGTTGAACGCAACCCATCCCCTTTTCCATGTCATTTCTCAAACCGACCAGCTCCTTAGGCATGTATTGTCCCCGCCCCGCTGCGAGCTATAGAACTGTTAGAATTCCCCATATTCCTGGGCAAGGCAAAAGAGAAAAGTCCTTCAAGGCCACAAAACCTCCCGGACTCAGTAATCCCGCCCAATCGTCCCCTGACAAGGGAGGTGGATTTTGGCAGCCCCATAACCGGAGGAGCAGGCGAGGTGGGAGAAGGGCAGGGGCCAGGGCCCCGGCGCAGAGGATCTTGCCTTGTGTCTCCCCCTCTTGAAAGACACAAAAAAGGGGGAAAACCCCAACAAAACCAGTAACAACCCCCCATCAGAAAATAAAAGCGGAGGCCTGCTGGGGGCGGCTGCGCCTCGGGCCTGCGGCCGCCAAACATGAGGCCGGCGGGGCCGCCCCGGGCGAGGTAACGGGGCCGGGGGATGGGGCCCCGGGCCGCTCCCGCCCCCGCCGCCAGGG